>JAABOM020081986.1:0-31628 GCA_011800125.2 Solanum clarkiae | reverse complement strand
CTTGCGCTAGTTTAACCAAATCATGTCATATTTCATTTGTATAGTATTAATGGTGTAGTGTAAGGTGTGGGGTGTTATACTAGTAGGTGAGTCACCTACATTCTTAGGTAAACTATGCTAGCTAAACAGAGACAAGACCCGATGCCAAATCTGTCCAAGTTTGATAATGAATAAAGTTTTTGTTAAGAGTGTAACTTTACCCTGTGTTATACCATCATAACTGGACAATACGTACAAACCAATATGAATAATAGAAGGACCCAAGTACATCACAACCCACTTGACTAATTGGGCCTGAGCTAAGTGAAGAGAAATTAGGAAAATGGGCAGCCAAGGCCCATCAACTTTGAGACCCATTTAGGCTACAGTGTGAGGGCCGAGCTGCAGTATCACTAGATTATTAATATGTGTTAATATGTGGGCAAAATCGCAAGAGAAATTCGGCAAAATACACCCTTTAAAAGGGCTCAAGAATAGTCCCTTAAGTCATTTCACTTTGGAACAATTTTCAGCTTTCCTAAAGACTTTCTTTTACTCTTTACCTCACTTCACAACACAGAAAATAAAACCCTCTAGGGTGCTTGAAGGAAACTTCAATCTTGAAGGCTAAGGTAAGGGGAAATATCTAGGTATTTGGTATACTTTACCCATGAAAAATAAGAAATATATGCTAGTTATGCTTGTTAACAAAGGTCGGACAACATGTGTTTAGAAAGTTGCAACACACTTGGTTTTTTTAGTGACTTCTCTATGATTTGTAGGTTGGATTATGAAGAGAAGTTCATGTACTTAATATAGTTTAAGTTATAGATATTAATCTAAGGTTGTTGCCCTGATTTTGTTTCACTTAAAACCGAGTGTTATTGTGTTATCTTAAGTGTGATTTTAATTGGAACTTGTAGGCTAATGGATGGAAGGCTATTGCCTCATGTCTTTCATGACTGCTTTGGTAATGTTATGGGACTGTTTTAAGGCTGGTTTTATGTATAGATGGGTTGAGGACAGTTTTTGGTTAAAGTCTGGATAGTTTTGACTTGTTGACGTCAAGATATAGGGAAATGGCGTGATGTTGTGCTACTTGATTGCATGTAGTGGGGCGTTGGTGTGCTCTGTGAATTGTTAACTGTTTCTAGCATGTTATGGACCTAAACTAGGCTGTATAAACCATGTATATAGAATGTTTAGTAGACAAATATGCTTAGGGGTGGAAAGGATGAAATAACGTTGTTGGGTCGATGCTTATGGGTTACTGCCCGAAGTTTATTTTTAAATTAGATTGGACTGCCAAGACATGTTTAGTAGTTACTAATGCTTGTTTTACTGCCCACACTAATGTAGACCACTACTTGAGAAAAAAAGAGGTTACTTCGAGGGAATAACGAGGTCGTACAACGAGGTATGTAAGGCTACTCGATTTCATTTTACTTGGCATGAAATCTGGATTCTTCATTGGCACATAAAGGCATTCACCAACTCCGACACAACTATTAACTGTATCTCCATTCTTTCACATGTTCATATGTTCCTATACATAGTCACTTTCAAATCAGCATACGTACTTGGATACCAAGATACATAGGTTCTTGTTGCTAAATAAAGTTCACGAGTTGTTTCGTCTCATATGTATTTTATTACTTGTGTAACATACTCTTTTCATTTTCCTATTATCTTGTATGATTTTTTATATGTCACATGCTACATCTGCAGTCCTACAACTCCAATATTATGATCACTAAAAGAATCATCTCAAAAGTAATTGAAAGATAAAGTATATTGCTTATTGATGGGTGGTAACCTGAGGGGTGGAAGAGTCACCTAGACAGGGTCGATCCTATCATGGTAGGTAGCCCAAGGGGTTAAAGGAAAAGCCTAGCCAAGGCCAATCCCGATATAGATTTACCACTGATCAGCTGGTCATTTGTATTACATGTTGTGCACAGATTATACTGTAAAGGTAAAGTAATAAAAAGAACATAAAGTACATAATCCCACGGTATAATTAAAGGTGGTCTCTTATCTTTACACTAGTGCATAGTTTCATTTGAGTTGTTACTTCATATATAATATTTCCTACCTTACATATTTAGTACATTATCTCGTACTGACGTCCCTTATAAGGGACCTGCATTTCATGCTGTAGGTATAGGTGCTAGTAGATATCCCCAGTAGGAGTGCAGGATATCCAGTTGCTGTTACTAAGCTCCAGGTTGCTTTGGAGCGTTGTATGTCCAGAGATTATATTTTAGTATAGTTAGTTAGGGCGGGGCCTGTCCCGACCCTTATCAGATACATTTCCTTATCTAGAGAATTTGTAGACTATGTAAATTAAAATGTGGTCATGTATCATACTTTATACACCGTGGCCCCAATGCCCTAGCCATATGCATTTCCTTTTGGCTTGTTATTAGTGTTTACTTTCTTAAAGGCATGTTGAATGTAGAAATCCCTTATAATTTGTATAGAAATCACATGGATACAAGGTGGTTCTCCCAAGCCTTATCGGCAACGGGTGCCAGTCAACCTTAAAGGGACTTTGGGCGTGACATTCATGGTTGTGAAGTGCAACACAACTATGAGTAAGAGACTATGAGGCTTTTTAGGAAATGTTTCCCTTCTTCTTGATCTATGTCATGCTATAAGAGTTAAGGTAACGCTTTCCTCCTAACGAATATTCTTTGCTATGCTAGATCATGCCAATACCAAGAGGAAGAAAAGCCCACACTCCCTAGGAACAATTGGCTCATGAAGAGTTCCGGGATGCTATTGCCATGTTAACTCAAGCTATGACTAATCAAATCACCAAGGGGCCCAATCCCCTCATGCTCCTACTCCAGCCTTAAGGGTGAGGGATTTCATGAGGATGAATGCGCTGGAGTTCTATGGGTATAAAGTGGATGAGGACCCTCAAGAATTTATTGATGAGGTATATAGAGTGTTGTCTATCATGGGTGTTAGATCAGAGGAGAAGGCGTAGTTAGATGTCACGACCTAGACCTAGGGCTTAGCCATGACCCGCAGGAACCCGAAGGAAGCCCAAACAAGGCTCTTCGCATTTCCTTACACACCCTTAGTCGCCGAAGCAATTAGAATCAACAATAAGAGTTAATAAATAAAATGGGAAGCGGGACCAAGGGACCTTTTTGATACCATAAACGTCATGAAACGAGAGAGTCAAGTCTTATAGCATGAATATATAATTTGTCCAACAACACCTCTAAACTTTGATAGGAGCAGTGGGGGCCGAGACAAGCAACCGGGCTCACCCTCATATGCAATACATACATCAAAGCAAAGAATCTCAATACAAAGCTTAGGATCTTAGACAATGTCCTCGAAATAGAGGACTCACCAACTAGCTTGGATAAATATCTCTAGCCACATGGAGGAGGAGGATCAAGTGGGACTCCAGCACCTACATGGTAATATCATGTAAGTATAGAGTATGTGTTTGTAAGTTTGAATGTACTAAGTATGTAGGATGCAATGCCAGCAAAGGATAGGCAACATAATTAAAATGCATAATTATAAGCAAAGGATAGGTATAGCATCAATATGACGTGCCTGATCAATGCTTAATTTAAAACATAAGCATGATCAAGGAATGTAAACCCATTATGGGATACATACTCAAAACCCTTTTTGCCAACCTTCATGAAATGGGCCAAATGGCCCCTACTTGCCTTACGGTATAATCTTTTTGGAGAGTGTTACCAATACCCCTACTGTAGGACATAGTCTTTTTGATAGGTAGTATAAGACATCCCCTACTTTATGATATAATCTTTTGGGTAGGAGCCGTGATTCATTCTACCTTATGGCATGGACTTTTCAATAGAATGTCCACACCTTATGATATGATCTTTTCAGTGGAAACCATTAAGATTTCTACCTTACAGTATGGCCTTTTTGGTAGGGTGTCCATAACTTACGATATGATCTTTTCGGTAGGAACCATTAGTCATTCTACCTTACATCTTGGCCTTTTCGGTAGGATGTCCATACCTTACAATATGATCTTTTCGGTAGGAACCATTAGTCATTCTACCTTACAGCTTGGCCTTTTCGGTAGGATGTCCATACCTTACGATATCATCTTTCCGGTAGGAACCATTAGTCATTCTACCTTACAGCATGAACTTTTCGGTAGGACGTCCATACCTTATGATATAATATTGTCAGTAGGAATCATGGAACTATCTCATCAAACCATTACATTTCAAGCATCAAAGGAGGGCCTTCTCCATTTTCTCAAGAACACAACAAACATAGGAACCCAATAATCTACTTGCAACACCATAGGTACTTTTTCATGAAAGCAACTCATATAAATATTCCTATCATCATCATAAAGCCATTCAACTCATATACCATGCTTTAGACCTTCAACAACTCAAAAATCCATAACCAGACATTTTATCGAACATTTGGTGGGTGTGTAGTTCTAGTGTAAAACCATGCAATTCAAGAGTGTTATCATGATCGAAAATTCAATGTAAAATCATCAATAGATACTTGGTAACACTCTCAAGCAATATACACCAAGACCCTTCATCAAATCCCACAATAGGTTACCATAGATTCATAGCTTAAAACATGGTAAAACAGTCACAATTTCATGAAATCCAAACATAATTTATAGTCTAATTCATAATAAGTAAGACCCATAAGTTAATCAACTTGAAATCATGCAATTTAAGTAAAAGGAAGCTTGGGCATTATGGGTGACAGGAACCCATGAATGAAACCCACATACCTTAGCTTTGTAGAATTTCTTGAAGGAGATTTGAATGGAGACTTGAAGCTTGGATGAATTCCTTTAAGATCTAGAAGAGATTTGGAACCCTTGATTTTGAGAGAAATATGAGTCTAAGTGTTTGAGTGAGTATTGAGGAATATCTTGAGTAATATGAAGGTGAAATATGATGAAGTATAGGTATTTTCACATGTGGGAAGGCTTAGGCCCAAGACTCAAAAGTCTTGGACCGAGATAGAACATTGGGCATAAAAAACCACCCTGGCGCGTCGTGCCAGCAACGCTCAGAGGCCACTCGAATTTGACACTTTGAAATTTTGGATTTTGCCATGGTGGCTCTAAAATTTGGATTAGACCCATTTTCTGCTCAATTTTCCCCCTGAACAAGAATATGAAGTCAAATTTCTGTAATAATGCACAGATTTTGAGATATATAGAAATTACGATTCTGAGCAATTTCGAGGCACATTTTTTTACACTTTAAGGGTTGTTTCAATATCTCCCCCTTGGGAAAATTTGTCCCCGAATGTCAAAGAAAGGTATACAAGAGACGTAAACAAGAAAATTTCATCCCACACAAGGATGCAATAATGCACTTAAACATCATTTCAAAAATCTCAACGTAAGTGTAAAATCATCATGAACTTGTCAATTTAAACATGAAAGCATGCAATGACACGAGGGATGAACTTAAGACTTGAAATCACATGAAGATGTCAGTTTCTATCTTAGGCTTGAATAGAGTGAAAGAGGTACGGATATTGCTTCTCCATTCTCGCTCTGGCTCCTTGAGAGACCCCTTCGACTTGACGATCCTTTCAATGAACTCCATCATACCCCCAATCCTTCAAAGCCACCATAGCACTTGGATCACTATGCACCACCTTGTCATAGGCGCATTGAAACTGAATAAACCTATCCATATACATAGTTCTTTCCTATTCGTAGACAACCTCACCAATCTTCCTCAATACTCTATAAGGACTCACAAACGATAAACTTAGTTGTCGACCCTAATCACACTTAGACCAATTGGTAATATAAACCACCATCTCAACAAGGGTAAGGAGGTTCGCCCACAAGGTGCTAATATGGTTCTTTTGGGAAGAGATGGCCGGCAAGATGGTGCTCCAAGGCATAATTGGTTTTATGTTTTTCATGGGAGGCAAGGGGTTGAGGAGGTTCCTGATGTCATCACCAGTATGTTGAAAATCTTTGATTTTGATGTGTATGATTGATCTAGGTGCTACTCTTTCTTTTATTATCCCCTTTGTTGCCAAAAAGTTCCAGGTTGACCCTGAATTGTTGTTTGAGTCATATGAGGTGTCTGCTCCTATTGATACATCTATTGTTTCTAGAAAGATTTATAGAGATTTTCCCATTTGCATCTTGCATAAAATATTGCCTTATGATCTTTTTGAGTTAGACATGATTGATTTTGACGTCATTCTTGGATGGATTGGTTATATGCGTACTATGCTTCTATTGATTGTAGAACCCATAAGGTCAAATTCCAATTCCTAAATGAATCCACCCTTAAGCGGGAGAGTCATGATGTGGTAGTCAAGGGTAGGTTCATATCATGAATTAAGGCCCGTAAGTTGATCTCTAAGGAGCATCTTTACCATTTTGTGAGGGTTAGGGATGTGGAGTCTGAAGTTCTTCCCATAGAGTCGATTCCGATTGTAAATGAGTTCCTTGATGTCTTTCCAAATGACCTTCCTAGTGTTCCCCCTGAAAAGGAAATAATTTTGGTATTAATCTCCTTCCCGATACTCAACCCATTTCTATTCCTCCTTACTGTATGGCCCCAAAGGAGTTGAAGGAGTTCAAGGAGCAATTGAGGGACTTGTTGGAGAAGGGATTTATTAGGCCTAGCTAATCACCTTGGGGTGCACCGGTGTTGTTTGTGGAAAAAAAGATGGGACCCTTAGAATTGTATCGACTAACGACAACTTAATAGGGTCACCATCAAGCATATGTATCCTCTTCCAAGAATTGATGATTTGTTTGACCAATTGCAAGGGGCTAGACATTTCTCTAAGATTGATCTTCAGTCCAGGTATCATCAAGTGAAGGTGAGGGAGTGTGATATTCCCAAGACAGCCTTCCAAACTAGGCATGGGCATTATGAGTTTGTTGTGATGTCTTTTGGGTTGACCAATGCACCGACCATCTTCATGGACCTCATGAATAGGATCTTCAAACCCTACCTTGATTTATTTGTTGTTGTATTCATTGAGGATATTTAGATTTATTCTAGTGGTGAGGAGGAGCGTAGGGCTCATTTGAGGGACGTGTTGCAAAGATTGAGGGAAAGAGAAGTTATATGTGAAATATGAGATGTGTGAATTTTGGTTGAGGGAGGTCCTTCCTAGGACATGTGTTGTTGGGGGATGGTATTAAGGTGGATCCTAGAAAGACGGATGTGATTAGAAATTGGCCTAGACTATTAACCCCGTCGGATATTAGGAGGTTCTTGGGCTTAGCGAGTTATTATCGGAGGTTTGTGAATGGGTTTTTTCCATTGCTGCCCCCATGACTAAATTGACTCAAAATAAGGCCAAGTTTTTCTGGACCAAGGAGTGTGAGAGGAGCTCCCAAGTATTGAAAGATAAGCTTGTGTCCGCTCCTATTTTGTCACTGCCGATAGGGATAGAGGGATTTGTTATGTATTGGGATGCTTCTAGAGGTTGTTTGGGTTGTGTTCTAATGAAAAATTCTAAGTTAATAGCCTATACCTCTAGGCAATTCAAGGGGCATGAAAAGAACTATCCTACCCATGATCTTGAACTAGCCGCCGTGGTAATTACATTAAAGATTTTGCATCGTTACTTGTATGGGGTGCATATCGATGTGTTCGCCGATCATAAGAGCCTACAATATGCCTTGAGTATGATATGAGCATGCATTATTATCTGGGTAAGGCTAGTGTGGTGGCGGATACTTTGAACAGGGTGTCTATGGGTAGTGTAGCACCCCACATCTTACAATACTAGTACAATGTAAATGAAACATGATATGGTTTGCTCAAATTAGCGCCCATTTTTAAAAGTGCTCGAATTTCATGTTATAGGGGGATATTGGTGCCTAATGCTTAAGAGGGTCGAGTGCATACATGTTTTGTGTCAAATTGAGAAGATCACGGCCTTAAATGAAGTAAGAGAATTGAGGTGCTTGTAGGACTTAAGAAGCTAGCAGGTGAGTCACCTACTTGCTTAGCTCAAATTTGCTAACCAAACAGAGACGAGGCTCGACGTCTAATTCGTCCAAGATCGATTATGTATAAAGTTCATGTTAAGGGTGCAACTTTGGCCCATGTTTTAGCATCATACATGGAATATATTTTCAGCCCAAGAAGGATATTAAAAGTGTCCCAAAGACATCACAATGTCTTTGACAAATTAGGCCCAAACTAATTAAGAAGAAAGATGAAAAATGGGCAGCAAAGGCCAATCAATTTGGAGCCACTTAAGGCCCACGTGAAAGGAGCAAGAAGCTTCATCACCAACTTAATATATTAAGCCTAAGAAATGAAAAGTAGGTCGGCCAAGAAAGCTTTTAAAAAGGGATAAAAATAGCACACTAAAGTCATTTCAACTTGGACAAAGAAATCTGCTTTCTTGCTTGTTCTTTGCTCTCTTTCAAAGGGGTGAAAAACAAGATTCACAACCTTACAAGGATCCCTAAAGTATCTCTAAACCTTGAGTTTAAGGGTAAGTAAATCTACTTATGCACTTAGTATGGTTTGTTTATGAAAATCAAAGAAACAAGCTAGTTACACAACTGCTGGAAATCTTGGACAACATGTATCCCAAGAATTCTTGTACACATTTCTTGTTAATTAAGAGTTTTTTCTCTTCTTGGTTGGTTTTATTATGAAGTAATATTTAACAAATCTTGATTTTATAGTAATGTAACCAGGCTGGTTCACCACTTTTACAGTCCACAAAAGTTAGTCCTTATATGATATCGCAATTGTGTTCTTAGTATGAACTTGTGGGCTGTTGTATGGAAGGATATTGCCTCACGTCCTTAGTGACTAATTTGTTACTATTATGAGATTAGTTTAAGGCTGTTTTTATGTATAAATGTTGTGGGAACAGTTTGGTTGAAGTTGGTAAAGGTTTGGAATCGTCAACGTCAAAATGTAGCAAAGGGAGGTAATGTTATGCTGTCCATTTGTAGGTTGTGCAAAATTATTATGTATTTTGCTTTGTGGGCTGTTGTAAGATTGTTATGGCACTAAAATAGGCTTCACATGATGTTTACATGTGAATGTGTATTAGAAAATACGATTAGGGGCGGAAAGGTTGAAAGAATACGCTCAGGTTTATAAATACCAGCTTGCTGCCCATGTGTTGTTTTTTTTATGTGATTGGGCTGCCAGGATGTATCTATTGGCTGCTAATGCTAGTTTTATCACCTAATATGTTATAGATAAATATTTTGAAGAAGGGAACTTTATCCCAAGGTAGTAACGAAGTCATACAACGAGGTACGTAAGGCTACCTGATTTAGTATTAATTGGCATGAAATCTAGATTCTTCCTTGGCACATAAAGGCACTTGCCAACTCCAACACAACTATTAACCGTGTCTCCACTCTTTGACATGTTCATATTCTCCCATACATAGTCACCTTCAAATCTGCACACATGATTGGATACGAAGTTACATGGGTTCTTGTTGCTAAATAAAGTTCACAAGTTGTTTCATCTCATATGCATTTCATTATTTGTGTAACGTACTTTTTTCATTGTCATATTGTCTTGTATGATTATTTACATGTCATATGCAACATATACAACCCTACAACTCTAATATTGTGATCACCAAAAGAACCATCTCATAGGTAATTGAAAGGTAAAGTATATTTTTTATTGATGGGTGGTAGCCCGAGGGGTGGAAGAATCACCTAGCTAGGGATGATCCTATCATGGGTAGTAGCCTGAGGGGTTAAGGAAGAACCTAGCCAGGAACGATCCCGATATAGTTTTACCACTGATCGGCTAGTCATTTGTATTACATGATGTGCACAGATTATATTGTAAAGGTAAAGTAATATAAAGAACATAAAGTACATGATCCCAAAGTATAACCAAAGGTGGTCTCTTATCCTACACCAATGCATAGTTTCATTTGAGTTGTTTCTACATATACTGTATTTTCTGCCTTACATATTCAGTACATTATCTCGTACTAACATCCCTTATGGGGGATATGCATTTTATGCTGCAGGTACATGTGCTAGTAGATCTTCCCAATAGGAGTACAGGACATTCAACTGCTGTTACCAAGCTCCAGGTTGCTTAGGAGCTTTTATGTAGAGCTTATATTTTTGTAGTGTACAGTTAGTCGAGATGGGGCCTGTCTCGACCCTTATCAGATACTTTTCTTTATCTAGAGGCTTTTTAGACTATGTAAATTAAAGTGTGGTCATATCTCGTACTTTAAACACCATGGCCCCAATGGCCTAGACATATGCATTCCCTTTTGGCTTGTTATCACTATTCATTTTCTTAAAGGCATGTCAAAGGTAGAAATCCCTTATAATATGTATAGAGAGCGCATAGATATAGGTTGGTTCTCCCGGGCCTTATTGGCAATGGGTGCCAGTCCGCCCTAACGGGATATTGGGCGTGACAGATAGCCTGGCTCATGTTGAGGGTGGTGATAGGGAGGTGGTTAGGGAGGTCCATCGTTTAGCTAGATTAGGAGTGAGGTTGGGGGAAGTGGATAATGGTGTTGTTGTTATTGTTGATGGTTCTAAATCTTCATTGGTTGAGGACGTGAAGGCTAAGCAAGATCTTGATTCCTCCTTATTAGAATTGAAGGCCTTGGTTGATGATGGGAAAGTGGAGGTTTTCTCTAAAGGGGGAGATACTGCACTTAGACACCAAGGTATGTTTTGTGTGCCTTGTGTTGATGGCTTGAGAGAGAGAATTCTTGATGAGGCTCATGGTTCTTTCTATTCCATTCACCCAGGTTCTGCTAAAATGTTTAGATATTTGAGAGAGGTGTATTGGTGGGAAGGTATGAAAAAATATATTGAAAAATTTGTGTCTGGTTGCTATTGTTGTCAACAAGTCAAAGCTGAACATTAAAGGCCGGGTGGCCTAATACAAGACATAAAGGTTCCTACTTGGAAGTGGGAAGAGAATAATATGGACTTCATAGTTAGTTTGCCAAAGACTAGGAAGGGTTTTGATTCCATTTGGATTGTGGTTGATAGGATGACGAAATCAGCTCAGTTTTTACCAGTTAAGACCATATATAGGGCTGAGAAGTATGCTAGATTGTAGATGCATGACTTGGTTAGATTGCATGGGGTTCCTTTATCCATCATATCGGATCGTGGAGCTCAATTTACTTCAAATTTTTGGAGATCCCTCCAAACGGATCTTGGTACAAAGGTTAAACTTAGTATGGCCTTCCACCCTCAAACAGATGGCTAAGCCGAAAGGAATACCCAAACCTTGAGGATATGCTTAGAGCTTGTGTATTGGAGCTTAAGGGTAGTTGGGATGATCATCTTCCATTGATTGAGTTATCCCACAACAATAGCTATCATTCTGGCATCGATATGGCTCCTTTTGAGGCCCTTTATGGTAGACGTTGTAGATCACCGGTTGGTGATTTGAAATTGGTGACGTGTCTTTGTTGGGACTAGATCTAGTTATGGAGGCTCTTGAGAAGGTTAGGATGATTAGGGAGAGGTTGAAGATGGCTCAAAGTCGCCAAAAGTCCTATGTCGATGTGAGGATAATGGACCTTGAATTCAAAGTTGCTGATTACGTGTATTTGAAGACAACCCATGAAGGGTGTGGTTTATTTCGGTAAGAAGGGCAAGTTGAGCCCTAGCTATATGGGGCCTTATACGGTGATGAGAAGGATCGGTAAGGTGGCCTACGAGTTGGATTTTCCTAGAGAAATGGAATTGGTTCATCCAATCTTCCACGTGTCTATGTTGAGAAAGTTTATGGGTGATCCTAATGGTATTGTGTCCCTTGAAATTGTGGAAGACAATTTGACCTATGAATAGGTTCTAGTTAAGGTTTTTGATGGGCAAGTGAAGAGATTTGAGGAATAAGGATGTGGCTTCTGTTAAGGTCCTTTGGAGGAATCAACAAGTTGAAAGTGCTACTTGGAAGGTCGAAGCAGACATGCAAAAGCGATATCCTTATCTTTTCAACTCCACTCAAGCCTAAGATATCAATCTAAGTCCCCTATGTAATTTCAAGTCTGAGTTCAGCCCATGACATATGTATACATTCATGTTTAATTTGACAAGTTCATGATGATTTTACTCCTATGTTGAGATTTTTGAAATGATGTTTAAGTGCATTGTTGCATTCTTATGTGGGCTGGAATTGTCATGTTTGCGTCTCTCATATACATTTCTTTGACATTCGGGGACGAATGTTTCCAAGGGGAAGATATTGAAATGACCCCAAAAAGTGCCCGAAAATGTGCCTTGGAAGTGTTTAGAATCGTAATTTCCATATATCTCGAAGTCTGTGCGTGATATCAAAAATCTGACTTCATATTCTTGATCAGAGGGTCAAATTGAGTGGGAAATGGATCTAACCCGATTTAAGAGCAAATGATTGACAATTTCATTTCTTATAATTTTGCTTATCGAGAATCAATCTATGACAGTGACGCGATGCGCAGCTGTAGCGGATATGTATTAGTTTGGACTCTATGCCAGGTCCGCGTTATGGACCATACGCGAACCTATGTGTTTTGTCTCCAGTGATTTTTATCTTGGTCCGAGGATTTTGGGTCTTGGGTCTAAGTA
The DNA here is from genome assembly GCA_011800125.2 of Solanum clarkiae. Taxonomy (NCBI): domain Eukaryota; kingdom Viridiplantae; phylum Streptophyta; class Magnoliopsida; order Solanales; family Solanaceae; genus Solanum; species Solanum clarkiae. The sequence continues at coordinate 19,072 of JAABOM020081986.1, read as the reverse complement.
TTCCCAAACGTGAAAATACTTATACTTAGCCATTTTCAGCCTCATATCATTCTAAACATTCCCCAATACTTACTCAAACACTTAGCCAATATTTTATCTCCCAAATTCAAGTCTCAAACTCATCCAAATTTCAAGGTTCTCATTCAAGCTTCAAGTCTCCATCTCCAATCTTCATCAATTTAATCTCCAAAGCTAAGATATGTGGGTTTCTTACATAGGTTAATTCCACCCATGTTGCCCAAGCTTCCTTTCTTAAAAATTTCATGATTTAAAGTTGATTTACATATGGGTCTTGTTTATTATGAAATTCATTGCACACTATGTTGGGCTTTTTGAAATTGTGACTGTTTTACTATATTTTGGGCTATGAATCTAAGATCTATTGTGAGATTTGACGAAGGATTTTGATGTATATTGCTTGAGGGTGTTACCAAGTATTTACTGATAGTTTTACATTGTATTTTTTAGCATGATAACACTATTGATTTGCAAGGTTTTAGACTAGCACTACATAACTGCCAAGGGTTTGATAAAATGTTCGGTCATGTATTCTTGTGGAATTGAAGTTCCAATATATGTTTTATGAGTTAAATGACTTTATAATGATGAAATGAAGGTTTATATGTGATGATTATATGACGGTGGAAGGAATGTATATATATGATGATGAAAGGAGTGTATATATATGATATTATCTCTATAGCGTTGGGGATGACCAAGCCTCACATGGGAGGTTATATGCCTGGGTAACCTTGTTGAGGGATATGTACCTCGATCGCCAAGCTCAGGAGGTGGCAGACTCATGCAACCTTGTTAGGGGTTTGTACCCATCAACCTTATTGGGGGTTTTGTACTTCATGAACCTTGTTGGCGGTTTTGTACTCCATCAACCTCATGAAGGGGTTTGCACCTCATGCGCCTCTCCAAGGAGGTGGTAGGCTCTGAATTGCACTAAGAATGATCACTCCTTGCACATGTATTATGTTCTATGTAAGCATGATTCTTCTTCAAACATCATTCATATATGTCATCTTGCTATGATGCTATCTATTGAGTATTATTATGCATTTTTCCTATGAAGTCTATCTATGGTTGCATTGCATCCTACATACTTAGTACATTCAAATGTACTAATGCATACTCTATACCTACATGATAAAACCATGTAGGAATCGGAGCACCACTTGATCATCCTCCCCCTCCACGTGGCTAGTGCAATTGTCTATCAAGCTTATTATCCGCCATTAAGGGAACGTTGCTTAAATGAACTCAAAAAGTTCCCGAAAATGTATCTCAGAATGCCCGAAATTTTAAATTCCATAGTTCTCAAAGTACAACCGTGATATTGATAATCTGACTTCATATTCTTGTTCAGGGGGTCAAAATTAGGGGGAAGAGGATCTAACCCCAATTTTAGAGCAATCGAATCACAATTTCAAATTTCTAAAATTTTAATTTCCAGAGACAATTCGCGACAGCATCGCGACACGCAGTTGTCGTAGACATGTGTTAATTTGGCCTCCATGATCGGTCCATAGTGTATTTTGCTGCCAGTAATTTCTATCTCGGTCCAAGGCTTTGGGGTCTTGGGCGTAAGTGTTCCCAACCGTGTTTTTACCTATACTTAGCCTTATTTCACTCTCATATCATCCTAAACATTCCCCAATACTCACTCAAACACTTAGTCACATTTTCACTCCCAAATTCAAGTCCCAATCCCTCATCTCAAGCTAAGGTTCTTCTTTAAGATTCTTCTTCAAACTACAAGTCTCCATCTCAAATTTTCACCAATATCATCTCTAAGCTAAGGTATGTGCGTTTTTTTCATGGGTTCATTTCAGTCATAATACCCAAGACTCCTTTAACTCAAATTACATGGTTTAAAGTTGATTTACAAATGGGTCTTGATTATTATGAAATTCACTGCACACTATGTTAAAGGTATGTAAAGTATGACTGTTTTGCTATGTTTTGAGCTATAAATGTTGGATCTATTGTAAGATTTTATGAGGGATTTTGATGTATGCTGCTTGAGGGTATTTCAAGGTGTTGAATGATGATTTTACAATGGATTTTCTTGCATGATTTCATCTCTAAATTGCATGGTTTTATATTGCCATTACACACCCTCTAAGTATTTTATAAAATATCCGAGTGTGGTTTCTTGAGGAGTTGAAGGTCCAAAGTATGAGATATGATATGATTGACTATATGATGAAGAAATGAGCTTATGTATATGATATATTTTATAGAAATGTTGCATTAGATCATGCCCGATCGGAGTGACCTAGTTGAGGGGTCAACATCTCAACTACTAGGGCAATGGGTGCTATCATCACTAACCTTGATGATAGGTTTGTACCTCACACACTAGGGTGATGGATGCTATCATCACTAACCTTGATGAGGGTTTTGTACCTCACACACTACGGTGATGCGTGCTATCATCACTAACCTTGATGAGGGGTTTGTACTTCACACACTAGGGTGATAGGCGCGATCATCACTAACCTTGATGAGGACTTTGTACTTTACACACTAGGGTGATGGGTGCTATCATCACTAACATAGATAAGGGGTTTGTACCTCACCATTATAGTGATGGGTGCTATCATCACTAACCTACCAAGGGGTTTGTACCTCACACACTAGGGGTGATGGGTGCTATCATCACTAACCTACCAAGGGGTTTGTACTTCGGAAATCTAGCTTGGTCTCTTCTACACATATGACGTCATATATGAGTATGATTTTCTTAAGAATGTTTTACTTATGCATTTATCATATATGCCATATTATTATATTATGCCTATTCTCTATTGTTATGCATTTTGATCATGATGCCTAATTCTTGTTGCATTGCATCCTACATACTTAGTAGATTCGAACGTACTAAGGCGTACTCTATGCCTACGATGTCACCATGCAGGAACCGGCGCCTAAGTTGATCATCCTCCTTCTCCACGTGGCTAGTTCGATACTATTCAGTCTATTGGTGAGTCCTCCACTTCGAGTACCTTAGTCTATGTAGCTCTCATTATGTATTGAGACTTTCTTCTTTATTATTTTCTTTGACTATGAGGTTGAGACCAGTTACTTTTTCTTGGCCCTCGCTCTTATCTATATATTAGAGGCGTTTGTTGGACATGTTATGTATGTATGCTAAGAGTCTTGACTCTATTGTTCTTGATGTCTATGATATGAAAGTGTTTCCCTTAGTCCTGGTTGCCCCACTTTATTATTTCTTGATGCTTGTTTTATTACTTCCAGGACCAATAATGTGTAACGATGTTCTAAGAGGCTTGCTTGGGGTCCCTTCAAGTCCCACTTGCATATTGTCATAGCTAGACCCTAGGCTTGGGTCGTGACAAACTTTGTATCAGAGCACTAGGTAGCTAGATCCTTAGAATCCAACACACCACGTCGATTAGAGTCCTATTCATGGTTGTGATGCGCGCCATGACTATGAATAGAAGGCTATGAGAAGTTTTAGAAAATGTTTCCCTTCTTCATGTTTTAAGTCATGCTATAGGGTTGTGGCAAGTTTTCCCCCTAACGATTTTTCTTTGCTATGCTAGATCATGCCAAACACTCGAGGACGAACGTCCCAAACTTCCAAGGAGCAACCTAACAATGTTAACCTCTAGGGTTCTCTCACTATGCTTGCCCAAGTTATGGCCCACCAAGTCAATCATGGGGCCCAATCCCCTCATGCTACTACCCTGTGAGCTAGGGGAAGAGACTTCGTGAGGATAAATCCTCTGGTATTTTATGGGTTCAAAGGTGGATAAAGATCCACAAGAGTTCATTGATGAGGTCTATAAGATCTTGAATATCATAGGTGTTGGGCCAAATGAAAAGGCGGAGTTAGCGGTGTACCAACTAAAAGGGGTAGCTCATATGTGGTATGACCAATGGAAGGGTGAGAAGGGGATTGGTAATATGGTGCTTTGGGAAGAGTTCAAATTGGCCTTCCTTAGTCGATTTTTCCCTCTTGAGCTTTGGGAAGCTAATATAGTAGGGTTCATGAACTTGAAACAAGGTGCTATGAGTGTGAGGGAGTTTACCCTCAAGTTTAATCAACTTTCAAAGTATGCTCATCATTTGGTGGCCAATCCTAGAGCTAGGATGACTAAGTTTGTGATGGGGGTATCCGACTTGGTAAGTGAAGAATGCTGGTCCACTATGCTAAATAGTGACATGGACTTGTCTCGGTTGATGACCTATGCTGAGCAAATGGAAGAGGAGAAATTGAGGAAGAAAAGAGGGAATGAGGCCAAGAGGGGCCCGTCTTGGGTGTAAGTTCCAAAGGGGTGGCCGGTTCCATTAAGGCCAAGGGTCTCATCGTGCTACTAATAGGGGGTTTGCCAATGACCTCCCTAGGCCTCAAGGTGTTAGTGTTGTGGCTCCCATTGATGTGTGTCCTAAATGTGGAGGGGTTCATAAGGGCCCATGCTAGAAAGGTTCTAATTCATGCTATGAATATGGGGAGCTTGATCATAAGAAGGCAGATTGCCTAAGAAACCGTGGCAAGGGACGAGTTGCAAATACAATACAATTGGGTAGATGTGGTTCTCAAGGTGGTGCACAGAGGCACAATCAATTTTATGCTCTACATGATAGGCAAGGGGTTTGTGAGATTCCCAATGTTGTTATCGATATGTTAAGTATCTTTGACTTTGATGTCAATGCTTTGATTGATCTGGGTGCCACTCTTTCATTTGTTACCTCTTTTGTTGCTAAAAAGTTCTATGTTGAGTCAGAGTTATTGAATGAGTCATATGAAGTGTCTACTCTTATTAGTGCCTCTATTGTTGCTAGGAAAGTTTAAGAAAGTTGTCCTATTTGCATTTTGTATAAGTTGTTGCATTGTGATCTTGTTGAATTACACATGGTAGATTTTGATGTCATTCTTGGGATGGATTGGTTGCATGCCTACTATGATTCTATTGATTGTAGAACCCATAGGGTCAACTTTTAGTTTCCCAATAAACCCATCCTTGAGTAGGAATGTAAGATATGGTGGTCAAGGGTACATTCATTTCATGCATTAAAGCCCGTAAGTTGATCTCTAAGGGGTGTTTTTACCATCTTGTGAGGGTTAAAGATGTGGACTCCAAAGCACCTTCCATAGAGTCGGTTTCGGTTGCAAATGAGCTTCTTGATGTCTTCCTAAATGACTTTTCCTATGTTCCTCCCGAAAGGAAATTAGATTTTGGTATAGACCTCCTCCTCGATACTCAACCTATCTCCGTTCCCCCTTACAGTATGGCCCCGGCGGAGCTGAAGGAGTTAAAAGAGCAATTGAAAGATTTGTTGGAGAAGGGATTTATCAGACCTAGCCAATCACCTTGGGGTGCCTCGGTGTTGTTTGTGAAAAAGAAGGATGGGTCCCTTAGAATGTGCATTGAGTACCAGCAACTCAATAGGGTCACCATCAAGAATAGATATCCTCTTCCAAGGATTGATGACTTGTTTGACCAATTGTAATGGGTTAGCTTCTTCTCTAAGATTTATCTTCAGTCCGGGTATTATCAAGTGAGGGTGAGGGAGTGTGATATTCCTAAGACGACTTTCTGGACTAGAGTTTGTTGTGATGTCATTTGGATTAATCGATGCATCATCCATCTTCATGGACCTAATGAATAGGTTCTTCAAACCCTACCTTGATTCCTTTATTGTGGTCTTCATTGATGATATATTGATTTATTCACATAGTAGGGAGGAGCATATAGGGCATTTGATAGTTGTGTTGCAAAGATTGAGGGAGGAGAGATTGTATGCCAAATATGACAAGTGTGAATTTTGGTTGAAGGAGGTTGCACTCTTGGGTCATGTGGTGTCGGGAGATGGTATAAAAGTGGATCCTAATAAAATCGATATGAATAGAATTGCCCTAGACCATTGATCCCATCAGATATTAAGAGCTTCTTGGGCCTAGCGGGTTATTATAGAAGGTTTGTGAATGTGTTCTCCTCCATTGCTTCCCCTATGACCAAAATTGACTCAAAATAAGGTTAAGTTTGTGTGGACCGATGAATGCTAGGAGCTTCCAAACATTGAAAGACAAGCTTGTGTCCGCTCCTATATTGTCTCTACTGGATGGGATTGAGGGATTTGTGGTGTATTGTGATGCTTCTCGGGTTGGTTTGGGTTTTTGTGTTGATGCGAAACAGTAAAATCATAGCTTATCTTCTAGATAACTCAAGGTATATGAAAGGAACTACCGTACCCATGATCTAGAGTTAGCCACTGTTGTATTTTCTTTAAAGATTTGGTGTCATTATTTTTATGGGGTGCATGTTGATGTCTTCACCAATCATAAGAGCCTCCAATATGTCTTCACTCAAAAGACCTCAACTTGAGGCAAAGAAGATGGTTAAAACTTCTCAAGGACTATGACATGAGTATGCATTATCATTCGGTAGGGCAAATGTGGTGGAGGATGCATTGAGTAGGGTGTCTATGGGTAGCCTAGCCCATGTTGATGGTGGTGGTAATGAGATGGCTAGGGAGGTGCATCAATTGGCTAGATTGGGGGTTCGGTTGGAAGAGGTTGGTGATGACGGTATTATGGTTGTTGATGGGTCTAAGCCTTTTTTGGTTGATGAGGTGATAAGAAAGCATGATCTTGACTCCTGCTTGCTTGAATTGAAGGCCTTGGTGAAAGAGGGCAAAATAGAGGATTTCTCCCAAGGGGGAGATGGGGCCCTTAGGTGCCAAGGTAGGTTGTGTGTTCCTTATGTTGATGGTTTGAGGGAGAAAAATCCTTGAAGAGGCCCATAATTCTTCTTATTCTACCCACCCCGTTCCCATCAAAATGTATAGAGACTTGAGGGATGTGTATTGGTGGGGAGGCATGAAGAGGGACATTGCTAAATTCATTTTCGATTGTCATAGTTGTCATCAAGTCAAAGCTGAACATCAAAGGCCAGGTGGCCTAACCCAATACATAGAGATCCCCACTTGGAAGTGGGAGGTGATTAATATGGATTTTGTGGTTGGGTTACCCAAGACTAGAAAAGGTTTTGATTCCATTTGGGTTATGGTTGATAGGATGACAAGATCGGCTCAATTTCTACTGGTTAAGACCACATATGGGGCTGGAGAGTGTGCAAGGTTGTACATCCATGAGTTAGTGAGGTTGCATGGGGTTCCTTTGTCAATCATATCGGATCATGGTTCACAATTCACTTCACACTTTTGGAGGTCTTTTCAAAGGGGTCTTGGTACAAAAGTTCATTTTAGTACGACCTACCACCCTCAAACGGATGGTCAAACTTAAAAATGATTCAAACCCTTGAAGACATGCTATGGGCCTATAACAATAGCTATCACTCTAGCATCGATATGTATCTTTTAAGGCTCTTAATGGGAAACATTGTAGACCACCCGTTGGTTGGTTTGAGGTTGGAAAGGTGACTTTATTGGGGCCAGATCTGGTTAGGGAGTCTCTTGAGAAGGTTAGGATGATTAGAGAGAGATTGAGGGCAGCCCAAAGTTGTCAACAATCCTATACTAATGTGAGAAAAAGAGTCCTTGAATTCAAAGTAGGTGATTGGGTTTGTCTGAAGGATTTTCCAATGAAAGCTGTGGTCCATCTTAGTAAAAAAAGAAAGTTGAGTCCAAGATATGTTGGTCCTTGTGAGGTCTTAAGGAGGGTTTGCAAGGTAGCTTATGAATTGAAGTTTCCAAGTGAAAAGAATTTGGTTCATCCAGTGTTACATGTCTCTATGTTGAGAAAATGTGTTGGTGATCCTAATGCTATTTTGCCTCTTGATATTGTGGGTGTTGTTGAGGATAACTTGACTTATAAGAAGACTCCGGTTAAGATTTTGGATGGGCAAGTGAAAATATTGAGAAAAAAGGAGGGGGCATCCGTTAAGGTCCTTTGGAGAAACCAACAAGCTGAAACTGCTATTTAGGAGGCCGAAACGGACATGCAAAAGCGGTATCCTTATCTTTTCCACTCCACTCAAGCCTAAGGTACTAACTCTAAGTCCCCTATGTGAATTTAAGTCTTATGTTTCAACCCCTATGTCATTCATATGAGCCCATGTTTCAGTTGACAAATTTATGATGATTTTACACTTATGTTGAGATTTAGAAAATGGTGTTTTAAAGGTGATGTTGCATTGTTGTTAGGGTTGATTTGTTTATGATCACTTTTGTCTTGTATGTCTCTTTTACATTCGGGAACGAATGATTCCAAGGGAAAAATATTGAAACCCCAAAAAGTGCCCAAAAATATGCCTCGATATGCCCAGAGTTTTAAATTCCATAGATCTCAAAATTCGTCCGCAATATTGAAAATCTGACTTTATATTCTTGTTCAGGGGGTAAAATTAGGGGCAAAAGGGTCTAACCCCAATTTTAGAGCAATCAAATCACAATTTCAAATTTCCAAAATTTTAATTTCCAGAGATGATCCACGATAACACCGTGACACGTAGTTGTCACGGACATGTGTTAATTTCGCCTTCGTGATAGGTCCATGTCGCGGACCTATGTATTTTGCTTCCAGTGATTTCTATCTCGGTCCTAGGCTTTGGGGTCTTGGGCCTAAGTGTTCCCAACCGTGTTTTTACCTATACTTAGTATTATTTTACCCTCATATCATCCTAAACATTCCTCAATACTCACTCAAACACTTAGCCTCATTTTCACTCACAAATTCAAGTCCTAAACCCTCATCTCAAGCTAAGGTTCTCCTTCATGATTCTTCTTCAAGATTCAAGTCTCCATCTCCAATCTTCACCAAGATCATCTCTGAGCTAAGGTATGTGAGTTTCTTTCATGGGTTCCTTTCACCCATGATACCCAAGCCTCCTTTTACTCAAATTTCATGGTTTAAAGCTGATTTACAAATGGGTCTTGATTATTATGAAATTCACTACACATTATGTTAAAGCTATGTAAAGTTGTGACTGTTTTGCTATGTTTTGAGCTTTAAATCTTGGATTTATTGTAAGATTTGATGAGGGGTTTTGATGTATATTGCTTGAGGGTATTGTAAAGTGTTGAATGATGGTTTTACAATGGATTTTCTTGCATGATTTCATCTCTAAATTGCATGGATTATACTACCATTACACACCCTCTAAGTGCTTGATAAAATGTCCGGATGTAGTTGCTTGAGGAGTTGAAGGTCCAAAGCACGAGATATGATATGATTGACTATATAAAATTGATAAAATGAGCTTATGTATATGATATATTCTATATAAAGTGTTGCATTAGACCATACCCAATCTGCGTGACTTAGTTGAGGGGTCAACATCTCAAACACTAGAGTGATGGGTGTTATCATCACTAACCTTGATGAGGGGTTTGTACCTCACACACTAGGGTGATAGGTTCTATCATCAGTAACCTTGATGAGGGGTTTGTACTTCACACACTAGGGTGATGGGCGCTATCATAACTAACCTTGATGAGGGGTTTGTACCTCATACACTGGGGATATGGGTGCTATCATCACTAACCTACCAAGGGATTTGTACTTTGAAAATCTAGCTTGGTCTCTTCTACACATATGACATCCTATATGAGCATGAGTTACTTAAACATGTTTTACTTATGCATTGATTATACATTCCATATTGTTTTATTATGCCTATTGCCAATTGTTATGCATTTTGATCATTATGCCTAATTCTTGTTGTATTGCATCCTACATACTTAGTATATTCAAACATACTAACATATACTCTATGCCTACATGATATCACCATGTAGGAATCGATGGCCAAGTTGATCATCCTTCTCCTCCATGTGGCTAGTTCGATACTGATCAGGCTAGTTGGTGAGTCCTCCACTTCCGGGACCTTAGACCTTAGTCTATGTTGCTCTTATTATGTATTGAGACTTTCTTCTTTATTGTCTACTTTCACTATGAGGGTGAGCCCGGTCAATTTATCTTGGCTCCCGCTCTTATTTATGTATTAGAGGCATTTGTTGGACAAGTTATATGTCTATGCTAAGAGCCTTGACTCTATTATTCTTGATGTCTGTGATATGAAAGTGTTTCCCTTAGCCCTAGTTACCTCACTTTATTATTTCTTGATACTCGTTTTATTGCTTCCGCGACGAAGAATGTGTAACGATGTTCTAAGAGGCTTGCTTGGGGTCCCTTTGGGTTTACCTTATGCCTTGTCATGGCTAGGTCCTAGGCTTTGGTTGTGATAGTTGCTCATGATCTCTTGTTATGTACTAAGGCTATCTTTCCTTGTTTATGTATTGACTATGTGGGTGAGCCCGGTTGCTTGTCGTGGTGCCCACACTCATCTATGTAGTAGAGGTGTTGTTGGGCATGTGTTGTATCTATGCTATGTGCTTGACTCTACTGTTCTTGATGTTTATGATATGAAAGTGTTCCCTTAGCCCTAATTGTCCCAATTTATTATCTCTTGATGCTTATTTTATTGCTTCCATGACCAAGGATGTGTAATGAAGTTCTAAAAGGCTTGCTTGGGGTCCCTTCGGGTTCCCCTTGCGTCATTTCATGTCTAGGCCCTAGGCTGGGGTGGTGACAAGTTTGGGTTGTGTGTTTATGCAAAATTGTATAACCTATGCTTCTTGGAAACTCAAAGTAAATGAGATGAATTATCCTACTCATGACCTTAAATTAGCTGCCATGGTCTTTGCTTTGAAAATTTTGTGTCACTATTTGTATGAGGTGCATGTAGATGTATTTACCGATCATAAGAGCCTCCAATATATGTTCACTCAAAAGGATCTCAATTTGAGACAAAGAAGGTGGTTAGAACTTCTTAAGGACTATGACATGAGTGTGCATTGTCATCTCGGTAAGGCTAATGTGGTGGCCGATCTGTTGAGTAGGGTGTTCATGGGTTGCCTATCTCGTATTGATGATGGTGGCAAAGGGGTAGCTAGGGAGGTCCATTAGTTGTCCAGATTGGGGGTTAGGTCAGACGAGGTAGATAATGGGGGTGTTGTGGTAGTTGATGACTCTAAATCTTCATTGGTTAAGGAGGTGAAAGCTAAGCAAGATCTTGACCCCACTTTGTTAGAATTGAAGGCATTGGTAAAATATGGTAAGGTGGAGGTTTTCTCCCTAGGGGGAGATGGTGTCCTTAGATACCAAGGCAGGTTATGTATGCCTTGAGTTGATGGCTTGAGAGAAAAGATTCTTGATGAGGCTCATGGTTCTTCTTATTCTATTCACTCTGGGTATACTAGGATTTATAGAGATTTGAGAGAGATGTATTGGTGGGGAGGTATGAAGAGGGACATAGCAAAATTTGTATTCCCTTGTTATAGTTGGCAACAAGTCAAAGACAAGAACCAAAGCCCGGGTGGCATAGAACAAAACATAGAGATTCCTACTTAGAAGTGGGAGGAGATTAATATGGACTTTGTGGTTGGTTTACCCAATACTAGAAAGTGTTTTGATTCCATTTGGGTTGTGGTTGATATGATGATGAAATCGGCTCACTTTCTACCGATTAAGACCATATATAGGGCTGAAGATTATGCTAGGTTGTACATTCATGACTTGTTGAGGTTTCATGGGGTTCCTTTTTCCATTATATCAGATCATGGTTCTCAATTTACTTCACATTTTTTGAGGTCCTTTCAAAGGGGCCTGGGTACAAGAGTTAAACTTAATATGGCCTTTTACCCTCAAACGAATGGCCAAGCCGAAGAATTATCCAAATGCTTGAGGATATGCTTAGGGCTTGTGTATTGGATTTTAAGGGTAGTTGGGATGATCATCTTCCATTAATTAAGTTTTCTTATAACAATTGCTATCATTCTAGCATCGATATGGCTCCTTTTGGGGATCTCTATGGTCGACGTTGTAGGCCACTAGTTGGGTAGTTTGAAGTTAGCAAGGTGGATTTGCTGGGACCAGATCTGGTTATGAGGCTTTTGAGAAGGTTAGGACGATTAGAGAAAGGTTGTACACAACCCGAAGTTGCCAAAAGTCCTATGCCGATATGAGGAGAAGGGATCTTGAATTCAAAGTTTGTAATTTGGTATATTTGAAGGTGTCACCTATGAAGGGTGTGGTTCATTTTGGTAAGAAGGGAAAGTTGAGTACAAGATATGTGGCTTCTTATAGGATAATGAGAAGGATTGGGAAGGTAGCCTATGAGTTGGAATTGCCTAGTGAGATGGATTTGGTTCACCCGGTCTTTCACGTATTCATGTTGAGGAAATGTTTGGGAGACCCTTATGCCATTGTACCTCTTGATGTTATGGGTGTTGTTGGAGACAATTTGACTTATGAATAGGTTTTGGTTCAGATTTTAGATAGACAAGTGAAGAGGTTAAGAAACAAGGATGTGGCTTCCGTTAAGGTCCTTTTGAGAAATCAACAAGTTGAAAGTACTACTTGGGAGGCTGAAACAGACATGCAAAAACAATATACTTACCTTTTCCACTCCATTCAAGCCTAAGGTATTAATCTAAGTCCCCTATGTGATTTCAAGTCTTAAGTTCAGCGCTCATGTCATTGCATACATTCATTTTTAAATTGACAAGTTCATGATGATTTCACACTTATGTTGAGATTTTTGAAATGATGTTTAAGTGCATTGTTGCATCCTTATATGGGCTAAAATCATCATGTTTACATTTCTCATATAGCTTTCTTTGACATTTGGGGATGAATGTTCCCAAGAGGGAGATATTGAAATGACCCCAAAATATGCCCGAAAATGTGCCTCGAAAGTGCTCAGAATCATTATTTTCATATATCTCAAAATCCGTGCATTATATAAAAATTTTGACTTTATATTCTTGATCAGGGGTGTAAAATTGAGTGTGAAATGGGTCTAACCCCAATTTTAGAGAAAACAAATCGCAATTTCATTTTTTCAAGTTGCAAATTCTAGTGAGCTACCCGTTCCCCTAGCGCGACGCGCCAAGGGCGCGCTGTAGTGTATTTTGGCCGCCAGTTTTCTCTCTCGATTCAAGACTTTTAGGTCTTGGGCCTAAGTGTTCCCATGCGTGAAAATACCTATACTTAGCCATATACCACCTTTATATCATCCAAAACATTCCTCAATACTCACTCAAACACTTAGAGAAAAATTTCATCCCAAATTTCAAGTCCCAAAACTATCTAGATCTTAAGGATGTCACTCAAGCTTCAAATCTCCATTTTCGATCTTCATCAAGAATTCTCTAAAGCTGAGGTATGTGGGTTTCATTCCTGGGTTCCTTTCACTCATGAAGACTAAGCTTCCTTTTTACTTAAATTGCATGATTTTAAGTTGATTTACTTATGGGTCTTACTTACAATGAATTTGACTATAAACTATGTTGGGATCTCATGAAATTGTGACTGTTTTTGCATGTTTTGGGCTATGAATCTTAGATCTATCTTTGATTTGATAAAGAGTTTTGATGTATATTGTATGATGATGTTACCAAGTATTGGTGGGATGACTTACTTCAAGATTTCTTTCATGATTTCACTCTTTAAGTGCACGATTTTACATTAGCATTGCACATCCACCATGTATTTAATAAAATGTTCAATTATGGTTTCTTAAAGAATTGAAGGTCCAATGCATGTCTTATAAGTTAAATGACTTTATTATGATGAAAGGAATTTGTGTATATGATATTCTTCTATATAGTGTTGGAAATTGACTATGCCCTACTCGGGGTTAAGAGCCCGGGTAAACATGTCGAGGGATTTGTACCTTGATAATCGAGTTGAGGGGTTTGTACCTCAATCACTATGCATGGTAAGGTGAGATGATCCACAAACCAATCAAGGGGTTTGTACCTTGATAACGGGGTTGAGGGGTTTGTACTCAATTACCATGGGTGGTAGAGTGAGATGATCAACCAACCATGTTGAGAGGTTTGTACCTTGACAACCAATTGCAAGGTTTGTACCTAAATCACCATGGGTGCTAGGGTAAGACGATCCACCAACCAATCAAGAGGTTTGTACTTTGATAAACTATGAACTCTATAATGATGGTCTCTTCTTATATATGTATTATGTTCTATGTAAGCATGATTTACTTCAAGCATCTTCTATGCATGCCATATTGTTATATGCTACTCATTGACTATGCTTATACATTTTGATTAAGTTGCTTATCTCTTGTTGCATTGCATCCTAAACAGTACACTTAAACGTACTAATGCATACTCTATGGCTACATGATGTCACCATATAGGAACTAGAGCCCTACTTGAGCATCTTCCTCTACGTGGCAAGTATGATTTCTCTTTAGCTAGTTAGTGAGTCCTCCATTCTAGGGACAAGGTCTATGGTCTCATGTTATGTACTAAGACTATCTTTCTTTTATGTGTGTATTGACTATTAGGGTGAGTCTGATTGCTTGTCTTATGCCCCACTCCTATCTAAGTTTTAGAGGTGTTGTTGGACATGTTATGTATTTAGATATGACTCTCTTGCTTTGAGGTTTATATTATGAAAGTTTTTCTTTGTCCTTATTTCTAATCTAATTAGTTGTTCGATTGCTTCCGCAACCAAGAATGTGTATTGATATATTAAGAGGCTTGTTTAGGGTTCCTTCGGGTTCCCCATTCGCTGTGTCATGTCTAGGTCCTACGCTTGGGTCATGACATTAGTGGTATTCTTGTAATTTTGGCTACTTCTAAGAGACATTTATGACTTTCTATCGTATTCTAAGACTTCTAAGTGACCTATACTCTTCTTCTATCATTCAAATTCAATCAAACTTAGAATTTATTCAAGCTTTCTCATAATAACTCCTCTAAAGTGAACTAGTGAAGGCTTAGCTTGGTGATTACGGAAAGACCCTCTTCTTTATCAAATTCTTCTTGGATAACTAAGGTATGTGGGATTGATTCATGGTCCCTTTCAACCATGAAGACCCCAAACTCTTTTACACTTGATTTTATGAAATTGAGCTTACTTTAGATATGGGTTTTAAGATTATTGTTTACTTGATTCAATTGAGGTACATGCTATGTTTTATTATTGAATTTAAAATGATTTAAGCCCTAGTATGTTGAATTGCCTTAACATTATGGTGATTTGAATATGCATTGTCCCTTTAAAGTCTTATATAGGAATGGGTAACCTAAATTATGATATGAATGTGGATTTTACTTATGGATTTACTTGAATTTCATATTGAATTATTGATTTAAGATTGAATCTCTGTTGCCCATTTCTCTCATATCATTCATGGCATACGTATACATTAGCATTGGTTTTTGACTAAAATTATCGGCAAGTTATGTTCACATATGGTTTTGATGAAAATTACGGTGAGTTAAGCTGACATATGTTTAATATTTGGTAGGTTAAGCTCACATTTGTTTATGATAAGAATGTGATCACATAAATGTCTATGATATGGATCTTTGAGAATTTTGAGTATTTACACCATATTAATATATGTGAATGGGCTATTCCTATGCATGAAAGATATGATATGAATCATTATTTAGCTTTTGATCCCAAGTATGCATTGAAATGATTTGAAATGACTTGGGCCTCTTTTAGAAGCATATATAGATATATGTATTCTTGTGGGAGTATGAATTAGCACCGAATGAGATTGGAGGTGTCAGGGCTATCTCTAAGTGTCCTCTTTCTTT
Organism: Solanum clarkiae; assembly: GCA_011800125.2. Classification (NCBI taxonomy): domain Eukaryota; kingdom Viridiplantae; phylum Streptophyta; class Magnoliopsida; order Solanales; family Solanaceae; genus Solanum; species Solanum clarkiae. Next base: position 3,487 of record JAABOM020081986.1, on the reverse strand, counting down.
CCCTTGAACTGTGTGCCAATATAGGAATATGGCAATCCTCTATTGAAACGACAGGGTAGTAAGGTATGGTTGCAATTGTGAATTGATATGATGTTATATGATATGGAAATCCTTCCAAAATGACCGGGTTGTAAGCAAGGTGGCCATTACACTGAAATGATCGAGTCGTAAGGTGTGGTGCAGATTACCTTTGGAAAGTAATATTTTCTCACCCAATAGGAGGCTTTCATCGAAAAAATTTATGTAATAAATTGTATGGGTTTAAGATGTCGGTTATGGTCACATCCCCTCTATGTATGGAAGCGTTATGGCATTTCATGCATCATGGATTTCATGGTGTATTATTATATTACTCTTCATTGTCTATATACTTCTTTCTATATATGTTCCCTTATCATCTAATATTGAATGTAGGTTTGATAAGTTCATAAGTATTCCATGCCCATATACTTAGTCCCTTCAAACTACTAACATATACTTTTGCCTACATTATCTAACCATGTAGGGACCGGAGACTACATTCACCCACCATTTGATGGCTAGTTCAGATTTGATAAAGCATTGGGGTGATCCTATCTTCTAAGGACAAGCCACTTGCCACAACCTAAGCCTAGGGCCTAGATGGGACACGGTGAATGGGGAACCCAAAGGAACTCTAATCAAGCCTCTCAACTTATCATTACATATCATTGGTCGCGGAAGCATGTAAAAGACATAAAACTGGGGTGTAGTCAATACTTCGAAATAAAAAAGGAATTGATCTATGGTCGATTTTGTAACAAATCAAATAAAGAGGAATTTCTATTTGTACCTCGTAAAAAAAGCTTTTTATTTTGTGGAATGAACCATTTCTCTTCTTTTCGTGGAAAGAAATTATGTTCAAGTAAGAAAATAAGTCATGGTTCCAGGAGTCTATCTATCACGTATAGACTTTAAGGGAATGGTGGCCTAACCATCGAGCTGAAGTCGGGACCTAAACAATCGAATGGAACAATATATAAACAAGTAAATCCCTTATGGGTTCCAAGGTATTCCTTTTATTATTAAGAGTTAAGGAATTTATCATCCAAATGGAAGTAGACTACTCAAGAATTTTCTATTTTATTTGTTGGAATTGAACTTGAAAAAATAAATAATCAATAGAAGACGGAATCACTGAAATCTTGTTTTGTCTTCACTGGGAACTTGAGTAAGGAGTAGACCATTTTATTTTGGGATTTTCTAGAGTTTGAAAATGATAACCCCTTTCCTTATTTGGTGTACCTACTTGAGCTGGATGAGAGGAAACTTTCACGTCCGATTTTGAAGGGGGGGATCGTATAGAATCCTATCCTAATTTTTCTTTTTCTAGGCCCATAACTAAAAAGCCCACTTTCTTATGATTACGAGGTTTATTCGAATATGAAATCCAATCTTAGAAATACGACATTCCTTTTCTTTTTACTACCCAGGGTTTCGATACATCGCACAATCAAGAAATCTCTACTGGCGCAGGTGCTATCCAAGAACAATTAGCCAATCTAGATTTATGAAAGAATACATTGGTAGAATGGGAACAATTGAGGGAAGAAGGGCTTACAGGGAATGAATGGGATGATCAAAAAGTTGGAAGAAGAAAGAACTTTTTGGTTAGACGCGTGGAATTGGCTAAGCATTTTATTCGAACAACTATAGAGCCATAATGGATGGTTTTGTGTCTATTACAAGTTCTTCCTCCTGAGATGAGACCAATCTTTCAGATAGAAGAGTTATCTATCGGAACAATACCCTTACCGAAGTAGATCTACTCCAGGAGAATTAGTAATGTGTCATGAGAAATTAGTACAAGAAACTGTGGATACACTTCTTGATAATGGAATCCGGGGACAACAAATGAAGGACGATCATTGTAAACCAACTTTACTTGATTTCAGACTGGGTACAACCCAAGGTCATCATTCCCTTTGGTTTTCACAACCCAAAAATTATTCTGAAGGTTCACAAGAAGATAAAAAAATAAGAGATTGTATCAAGAATTATGTACAAAAGAATATGAGGACGTCCTCTGGCATCGAGGGAATTGCATGTATAGAGTTTCAAAAAAGAATCGATCTGATCCAGGTCATAATGTTTATGGGATTCCCAAAATTATTAATAGAAAGTTGACCATGAGGAATCGAAGAATTACAAATGACCTTTCAAAAAGAATTTAATTGTGAAACAAAAAACTGAATATTTCTGTCACAAGAATCGGAAAACCTTACGGAAACCCTAATATTCTTACAGAATTTATATCTAGACAATTAAAGATTAGAGTTTCATTTCGAAAAGCAATGAAAAAGGCTATTGAATTAACAAAATAAGCAGATACAAAAGGAATCAAAATACAAATTGCGGGGCGTATCGACGGAAAAGAAATTGCACGTATCGAATGGATCAGAGAAGGCAGGGTTCCCCTACAAATGATTCAAGCTAAGATTGATTATTGCTCTTATACAGTTCGAACTATCTATAGAATATTGGGCATATAAATTTGTATATTTCTAGATGAAGAATAATTCTACTACTTGTCTTTCCCTCCTATCTAATGATTGAACAAAAAAAAGACTAATTCATTCTTTTTTCTAATCAAGGGGAACATTTCTAATTCTTAATTCTATAAGGTTGAATAAAAATTTGATTGACTATTTGATATATTTGCTATGATTAGTGTGTAAATCATTGGTTTTTTTAGGGTGAGGATTAAAAAGCCCAAACCCACATAGTATGAACTAAAAACTATAGAACTAATAACTAACCCATCACTTCGCATTATCTGGATCTAAATAACCAGTCAAGATATGATATATATGTCCTATCTTTGTAGCAACTGAAATCTTTTGCATAAACAAAAAAAAAAAGAAATCTGATTCTAAGTTGTAAAGAAAAATAGACAAAAAAGATGTGGATAAACGGAAAGATGAGAGATATAGAGAAAAAGAGTACATATGATGTAAAAATCCAGTATGTAATGTCTATGAGTAATCTCATAAAAAAAAGTATAATAAAGCATCAATATGCATTCAAACCATACTAAAAAGAATCTTCTTACAGAAATGGAACAAAAAATCAAGAGCTTCGAGCCAATAAAAACTCAAAAGATTGACTCAAGAACTAATTTCATTCTGAGATCCATTGTAGACTTCGGACCTAACCATTTAGTAAGAAGTGATGGGAATGACGAAACATGAGAACGCAAAAGATTCTATTAAAAAGGAAATCTTAATAATTCACTGGTCGGGATGCAGAATGAACCAAAGATTAATTTATGTATTCTGAGATCTAAGAAGTCAGGAGTTAACCCTACAAATGAAATGGGGATTGAAAGAGTAAATATTCGCCCGCGAAAACTCTTTTCATTACAAAATTTAGGAGACAATACAATAAAGAAAAAAATAAGGATTTGGTATAATAATACAATTTTTTATTTCTATTTAGAAAACTACAAAGTTTAGTTATCTATTCAAAC
>JAABOM020081978.1:0-31629 GCA_011800125.2 Solanum clarkiae | reverse complement strand
ACTTTGTGAGTCTGTCAACTATTACCCATATGGAGTCAAACTTCTGAAATGAGCGAGGCAAACCGGTAACAAAATTCGTACTGATCATATCCCACTGCCATGTTGGAAGCTCTATATATTGATATAACCTCCTGACTTTGGGTGTTCTACTTTCACTTGTTGGCAATTTGGACATTGAGCCACAAATTTTGCAAGGTCCTTTTCATGCCTCCCCACCAAAACATTCCCTTCAGGTCATGGTACATCTTGGTTGATCCTGGATGGATGGAATATCGGGAATGATGGGCTTATTCCATTATCCTTTTCCTTAGTCCATTAATTTTAGGCACATATAATCTATTTTGGCAATAAAGTACTCCATTTTGTGTAAGGTCAAAGCCCTTTATCGTATCCTGACTCACCTTTTCCTTAAGCTATCATAGAATAGGATCCTCGAACTATTTTTCTTTCACTTCCATTACTAATGAAGACTCCGTAGCATTATGTACAACAAACCCTTCCTTTGAAGTTTCAAGAAGGCAAACTCCCAAATTAGCTAGTTGTCGTAGATCCTTAGCCACTCCCTGACTTACCATGGCCTGGTCACTAATATTCATGATTGTCTTATGACTCAGGGAATTAGCTACCATATTTGCTTTTCCCAGGTGGTAAAGTATATCAACGTCATAATCCTTTATTAGCTCTAGCCATCTTCGTTGTCTTAAGCTTAAGTCTTTCTGCTTAAAGATGTATTGCAGGGTTTTATGATCAGTATATATGTCAGTGTGAACCCTATACAAATAGTGGCACCATATTTTCAAAGCAAACATAACCGCTTCTAGCTCAAGATCATGTGTTGGATAGTTTTTCTCACGTGGTGATAGCTGTCTAGATGCATAAGCAATTACCCAACCATGTTTTGTCAGTACACACCCTAAGACAACTCCTGAAGCATCATAATACACTGCATACCCCTCGGTGCCTTTTGGAAGTACTAGCATAGGTGCAAAAGTTAGCTTATCTTTCAGCTCTTGGAAGCTCCTTTCACATGCATCATCCCATTGGAACTTCGTTGCTTAGTGTTTCAACTTTGTTAGAGGTGTAGAAATAGAAGAATAACTTTCAACAAACCTTCTTTAATAACCTGCCAACCGTAGATAGCTCCGAACTTTCGTGGGTGTCGTAGGCCTTGGCCAATCTTTCACAGCCTCTATCTTTTATGAATAAACCCTTATCCCCTCATTAGACACAATATGACCCAAGAAGGCCACTAATTTTAGCCAAAATTCACATTTAGAAAATTTAGCATATAACTGTCGATCACGAAGAACCTATAACACTTGTCATAATTGATTTGTGTGATCTTCTGATCTTCAATATACTAAAATGTCATCTATTAACACTATCACAAAACACATGGCTTGAATACCCTATTCATCATCCATAAAAACTGCTGGTGAATTCATTAGCCGAAATGACATAACAAGAAATTCAAAGTGACCATGGTGTGTTCTGAAAGCAGTCTTAGGTATATCTTTCTCCTTCACCCTCACTTAGTGATAACATGATCTCAAATTAATTTTTGAAAAGCATTTGGCACCCTGTAGTTGATCAAATAAATCGTCAATCCTTGGGAGGGGGTATTTTTCCTTAATTGTCACCCAATTTAATTGTCGATAGTTGATACACATTCTCAAGATTCCATCCTTTTTGCATACAAATAACACTGGTGCACGCCAAGGGGACCCACTAGGTCTTATAAAACCCTTCTCCAATAAATCTTTTAACTGCTCTTTTAATTCACGCAATTCTATCGAGACCATTCTACATGGAGGGATGGAAATAGGTTGAGTGCCTGAAAGTAAGTCAATACCAAAATCTATTTCTCATTCTGGAGGCCTGGAAGTTCTTCAGGGAACACATCAACGGATTCTTCCACTACTGGAACTGATTGAAGGGTTGGTGATTCTGCCTCCATATCCCTCACTATAACTAAATGACATATATACCCCTTAGGTATCATCTTTATGGCCTTAAAATAAGAGATAAATTTACTCTTTCACGCCACAACATTGCCTTCCCATTCAAGAACTGCCTCATTTTGGAAGTGGAAGTACACTCTCTTAGTTCATCAATCCACGGTGGCATAGCAAGAAGCTAACAAATCCATACCCATTATAACATCGAATTCCACCATTTCTAGCTCCATAAGATCAGCCAATGTGTCACGATTACAAACATTTACTATACAGTCATAATAAATCCTTCTAGCCATAATAGATTCACCGGTTGGTGTAGACACTTAAAATGGTTTGCTCAATAATTTGGGTGTTCTCTTAAGATTCCCAACAACTAGTGGGATAATGTGTGATAGTGTAGAACCAAGGTGAATTAATGCATATACATTATGTGAAAAGATGGCTAATATACCTGTGACCACATCGGGTGAAGCTTCTAAATTTTGCCGACTCCCCAGAGTTTAAGTACGATTCTGAACTCCGCTAGAGCTATCTTCCCCTCTAACACCTCTACCACGACCCATAGGTGATTGTTGACCCCTACCTAATATTGGAACTGACGATGATGATGCAACAACTAACCCATTAGATTATGCTATATCACCCATACGCCTCCTCAGGTAATATTTTATCATATGCCCTGGCGCACCACACGAATAACAGGAGTATGTCCCAACACGAGATATAATTGAATGACTTCTTCCACACTGGTTACAAGGTTGCTTAGGAGTTATTTTCTAGCCCGCTGAATATCCCGCTGTCCGGGCACCTTGCCCTTCACTTCTTGGACCAAACTGATTTTTCCTAAACCCCTGAAGTTGTGGTGGAGCACTGGCTGTAGAGTGGGAGATGATGGCCTAAGGGGTCTATTAGAAAACCAAGGCCTAAGCTCACCTTGAGATGGTGTAAACTGCCCTGTAGACTTAGCCCTCTTAGACTGCATCCTTTCTAACTCTTATATCCTTCTCCTTTGCCTCTGATCCTCCAATTTCTGTGCAAAAGCTTGCATTCTCGCTATATCCATGTCTTTGCTCAAGGAAGCAATGGTACAGTATCTAACCAGATATGTATCCAATCTATCCATATATCGATGAACTCTATCTGCCATAGTAGCAACTACATTAGAAGCATACCTGGCTAGGGAATTAAATTGAAGGCTATACTCCCTCATGCTCATATTCCCTTGGTGGAAATTCAAGAACTAATCTGCACGGGCCTCTCAGATCTCTAGTGGCAAGTAATGGTCAAGAAATGCCTCTTTGAACTCCTTCCGGGTAGTTAGAGGTGCATTTATACCCTTAGATTGCTTCCAAGCTACATACCACAATATAGCTACATCGTTCAACCTATATGTTGCTAACTCGACAGCTTCTGTGCCACTCATATGCATAACATCTAATGTGCATTGGATCTGATCAATAAAGTCTTGGGGATCTTCATTAGGATTTGACCCGATGAAGGATGGAGGGTCTAAATTAAGGAAATTATCCTCATGCTAGCTGCCCTTTTTGCACCACCGGCACCTATAATTGGACCTTCCTATCTTTGACCTTGGCCAGCAACTATACGAGTCAATAATTGAACTATATTTCTCAGATCCTGCACGGTAGTATCAATAGGTAGTTCTGGGGGAATTCCACTACTTTCAGGTTCATCAAGAGATGGAAGGGTTGGAGATGTCTATGACAAAGACTCCTCTTGAACCTCATTTCGTTGTCTCACCTAACTGGGTATACCAACCACCACTTCTACTCCCTTCACTTTACCTTTGTTTTGCCTAGTTTCTGGTATACTTGCTGTACAAAACAATTTAGGAGTTAGACATGATACACCTATTACACTTGGCTCTATGGCACAATCTCACAAATGAAAAGAAAGTAACAACTCCTAAACGCCATGTAGCCTCCTGCTTATAAATGTGGTTTATAACACATCGATGAACAAGATTCTACATGTACACGGCTTTGTAGACTCCCTAGGACGACCCACTTTGATACTACTTCTGTCACGCCCAAAGTCCCATTAGGGAGGACTGACACCTGTTGCCAATAAGGCCTGGGAGAACCAACCTGTAGCTATGCACTTTCTATTCATATTATAAGGGATTCCTATGTTTAACATGCTTTTAAGAGAGTAAACAGTGATAACAAGCCAAAAGGAGATGCATATGGCTAGGACATTGGGGCCACGGTGTTTAAAGTATGAGACATGACCACACTTTAATTTACATAGTCTACAAAGCCTCTAGATAAGGAAAATTATCTGATAAGGGTGATAAGGGTCAGGACAGGCCCCTGCCTCGACTAACTATACAATACAAAAATATAAGCTCTAGATGTACAAAGCTCCAAAGCAACCTGGAGCTTGGTAACGTTAGTTGGGTATCTTGTACTCCCACTGGGGAGATCTACTACCATCTGTACCTGCAACATGAAATGTAGGTCCCTGCAAGGGACATTAGTATGGGATAATGTACTGAATATATAAGGCAGAAAACACTGTATATGAAGAAATAACTCAACTGAAACTATGCACTGGTGTAGGATAAGAGACCACCCTTCGTTATACTATGGGATCATGTACTTTATGTTCTTTTTATTACTTTACCTTTACTGCATAATCTGTGCACAACATGTAATACAAATGACTAACTGATAAGTGGTAATCTATATTGGGATCGACCCTGGCTAGACTTTTCCTTTAACTCCTTGGACTATCCCCGTGATAGGATCGACCCTCGCTAAGTTATTCTTCCACCCCTCGGGTTCCCACCCATGAACGAACAATATACTTTACTTTATCTTTCAATTACCTTTGAGATGATTCTTTTAGTGGTCATAATATTGGAGCTATACGACTGTAGAATACAACATATGACATGTAAATACTCACAAAAGACAACACACCAAAGAATGGTGTAAGTTACACAAATAATGAAATGCATAGGAGGTAGAACAACACATGAACTTTATTTGGTAGAACGAATTTGTGTATCTTGGTATCTAAATATGTATGTAGATTTTATGGTGACTGTGTATGGGAGTATATGAACATGTGAAAGAGTTGAGACACGATTAATATTTGATTCGGAGTTGGTAGGTGTCTTTATGTGTCAAGGAGGGATCTATGTTTCATGCCAAATAGTACGAACTCAAGTAGCCTTACATACCTCGCTGTAGGACCTCACTATTACTTCGAGATAACCTTTCCTTCCTCCAAATATTTATCTACAACATAGTAGGTGATAAAACTAACATTAGCAGCCAATAGATACATCTTAGAAGCCGAATCTCATAAAAAATAACAACATACAGGCAGCAAGCATATGATTGTAAAACCGAGCATATTCTTTCAACCTTTCTGCCTCTAATCGTATTTTCTAATACACATACTCATATACATATCATGTGAATCCTGGTTTAATGCCATAAAAGTCTTATAAAAGCCCAAAAAGCACAATACATAACAATTCTATGCAATATATAAATAGGCGACATAATGTTACATCCCTTCGTTACATTTTAACATCGACAATTCTGAACCTGTTTCAACTTTACCCAACCTGTTTAAAATATTCTTAGAACAGTAACAAAGCATTCATGAAGGATGTGAGGCAGTAGCCTTCCACCCATCAGCCCACAAGTTCGTACTAAGAACACAATTGTGATATCCTATAAGAACTCACTTTTACGGACTGTAAAAGTGGTGAAGCAGCCTTTATACATCATTAAATAACCAATACTCATTATGAAAAGTAACCTACCTTCATAATCAATCCAAACAAAAAGAGAAAATCTTCCAAATAAACAAGAGAAAAATGTATAACAATCTTGGAACACATGCTGTCCAAAATTTTCAGCATATACCTAACCAACATAGTCTCTTTGTTTTCATGAAGAAACCTTACTTAACACACAACTATAATCACTCATATTTACCTTCAAGGTGTAGAACTTCTCTAAGAACCCTAAAAGTCTTTTGTGGCTGCTTATAAAGTCAAGAAAGATTTGAGAGAAAACTTGGAAGACTATCTGATTTTTTTTGTTCAAATTAGGATGACTTATGGGAGCTATTTTAAACCCTTTTTAAAGGGGGACTTTGGCCGACCTACTAAGGCATTTCTAGCCTTACTTTACTAAGTTAGTGATGCAGCTTCTTTCCTCTTTCACTTGGGCCTTATTGGGTTCATATTCGTTAGGCCTTGGCTGCCTATTTTTTCCTTTTCTACTTAGTTTTGGACCCAATTAGTCAAGTGAGTTGTGATGTACTTAGGCCCTTTTAATATCCTTCTTGGGCTGCAAAAATATTATCCATTTATGATGATAAAAAATGGGCTAAAGTTATACCCTCAACACGTACTTTATTCATAATCGAACTTGGACAAATTCGACGTCGATCCTCGTCTCCATTTAGCTAGCAATTTAAGTTAAGCAAGTAGGTGACTCACCTGCTAGCTTCCAAAGTCCTACAAGCATCTCAATTCTTTCACTTTGTTTAGGGTCGCAATCTCCTAAATTTGACAAAAAACTCATTTACACTTGATCCTCTTCAACGTTAGACATACATATCGCCCTCTAATTCGAGATTCAAGCACTTTTAAAAATTGGCGCAAATTTGAAAAGCCATATAATGTTTCATTTGCATAGAACTAGTATTGTAAGATACAAGGTATTAAATCATGGCGTGCTTCACAACCATGAATTAGACTCTAATTGACATGGTGTGTTGGACTCCGAGGATCAACCTAGTGCTCTGATACTAGTTTGTCATGAGCTAAGCCTAGGGCCCAGACGTTACACGGTGAACGGAGAACCTGAAGGAACCCTAATCAAGCCTCTTAACTTATTATTACACATCATTGGTCGTGGAAACATGTAAAAGACTCAAAGTAAGAATATGGGGTAAAAGGGCTAAGGGATAGCTTTCAAAGCATCATCATCAAGAGACAAAGAGACAAAGCTCATATCATAGATACATAACTTGTCCAACAAACACCTCTAAATACATAGATAAGAGCAGGGGCCAAGACAAGGTAACTGGGCTCACCTTCATAGTCAAAATAGAACATAGAGTATAGCGTTTGAGTAAAAAGCTAGGGAAAACATAGACTAAGGTCCCCGAAATGGAGGACTCACCAACTAGCTTGAGTAGCACCGAGCTAGCCACGTGGAGGAGGAGGATGATCAACTTGGGCTCCGATTTTTACATGGTGATATCATGTAGGCAAGAGTATGCGTTAGTACGTTTGAATGTACTAAGTATGTAAGATGCAATGCAACAAGAAATAGGCATAATAATTAAATGCATAACAATAGGCAATAGACATAATACAACAATATGGCATTTATGATCAACGCTAGAGTAAAACATGCTTAAATAACTCATGTTCATATAGGATATCATATGTGCAGAATAAACCAAATTAAATTTTAAAAGTACAAACCCCTTGGTATGTTAGTGATGATGCTGCCCCATCACTTAGGTGATGAAGTACTAACCCTTCACTCGGTTGATGAGTACAAACACCCAACTCAACTCGGTTGGTGATTATGCCACCCCATCAGCTAGGTGGTGAAGTACTAATCCTTCACTCGGTTGATGGAGACAAAACCCCAACTCAGTTAATGATGATGCTGCTCCATCACTAGGTGGAGAATTACTACCTTCCCTCGGTTAATGGGTACAAAACCCTACCTCTGTTATCCGTGTTCTTAGACCCCTCGGATTGTGCATGGCCTAATGCAATACTTTATATAGAATTTATTATGTACATAAGATCATTTCATCATCGTAACATCAATTATGTCATATCTCATGCCTTGGACCTTCAATTCCACAAGAAACCTAGCCGAACATTTTATCAAACACTTGGAGGTGTGTAACGAGGGTAAAAGGCCATGTAATTTAGAGATGAAATCATGCAAGAAAATCTGTTATAAAACCATCAATCAATACCTTGTAATACCCCTAAGACATTCGCATTAAACCCCTCATCCAGTCTAACATTAGATCCAAGATTTAAAGCTCAAAACATGCTAAAACAACCATACTTTCATGAACTTAAATCACTATGCAGTAAATTCCTTTAATATACAAAACCTATATGTAAAAATTAACTATAAATCCTGCAAATTGAGTAAAAGGAGATTAGGGCACCATGGGTGGAAGAACCCAATGGCTAAAACCTACATACCATAGCTTTGGAGAATCTCTTGGTGAAGATTGAAAATAGAAGCTTAAAGCTTGAAGGAAATTCTTAGTTCCGGATGAGGGTTTTGAGAGTTGAATTTTGGAGTGAAAATATAGCTAAGTTTTTTGGGGAGTATTGGAAAATGTTTAGGTTAATATAAGAATGAAATTTGCCTAAGTATAAATAAAAACACATTTTGGAACTCTTGGGCCCAACACTTAGAATATTTTGGACGAACTAAAAAAACAGTCACAAAAATGCGCTAGTGCGCGTCGCCGAAGTGGCGCGCACTGCTCTCTGGAAATCGTACTTTCAAAAATTATAATTGCTAATTTTCACTCTTAAATTGGGTTTAGACCCTTCCTCACCTAATTTTGACCCCTTGAGTATGAATTTAAAGTGGATTTTTGAAATAACAAATAGATTTTCAGATATATAGAATTTAAAATTTTGGGCATTCCGACGCACGTTTTTGGGCACTTTTTGGGGTCATTTCAGAATATATGGCCGATCTTATGATATTGGTTATTATGCATGAATCTCATTTATGAGGGTCAATATGCTTGCACAATCCTTAAATCTTCTTTGATTGCTTATTGAGTGAAATAGAGGGACTTCTTTGCTGTGAGAGTATTTGCACTGCATGGTTAGCATATAACTTGTACAATGATTATGAATTGTTTATACTCCTTAGCTTGTCATAGTTGGATTGTCAAATGTATCGATGTGCCTTGGTTTGCTTGGTAGCCATACAATCAGGTTTTGAAAATGCTAGTTTAGGGCACTTGAGCTGAAATTGAGTAGAGTATATGCCATTAGAATGATTGCCATGTGTGTTACTTATTGTCTATATAGATCGAGTCATCTCTTGAGGACAAACAACAGTTCTAAGTTGAGGGTATTGATGTGCTATCAAAATACAACACATTTGATGTCTAAAACAAGGGATATTGCAAGTTCTTAATGCGACTTTTATGGTTTTTATGTGTTTTGTGCTTGTTTTTGTAGAAAATATAGGTTGACTTAATCTTTGGGAAAAGTAGCATATTTTGTTGGATTTGAGGACCTACGAGACTCATTACGAGTTACAGTCCAAGCTACGAGTCATAGAGGATGGTCGTAGTGATTAACAACTTCCAAAAACCAAAATCTGAGAAATTAAAGTTTAGCCATACGAGCCCAAGGTACATGTCGTAAACCAGACCACAACTCATAGTATGAATTGTAGCATTTAAGTCTAAAAAGCCAAGTGTTGACTATGAAAGCCCGACCACAACTCGTAGGTCATCCTACGAGTTGTACCTATGAACCTTAACTACTGCCGACCAACTTTGATTATTTATTTTTAGGTCCTTTTTGTAAATAGTATAAATAGTTTAGGTTAGGGTTTTAAAAGACATTATCATTATCATTGTTCAGATCTGATTGTAGAGATTCTAGAGAGAATATTATAGAGAGCTTTTTCTAGGGTTTAGTGTAAACACTTAGAGTTTTACTTTGAAGACCCACTTTGGGAATTTGAAATCATTTGTAATCAAACTCCATTCACTCTATACTTCAAGCTTGTGATTTCAACATTAAGGTGGATTTTGTTCTTCATTTTCTTTGGATAATTTCTCAACCATATTTATTCTATTCATTGTTGTGATTTTTCCCTAGCTATGAGTAGGTAAACTCCCACAACTTGGGGTTGTGGGAATCATGAGTAGTTATCTTCTAATAACCCAGATTATTTGCATTTCTTTGATTCGGTATTTGCATGCATTATCCATTTTCCTTCGGAATGCTTGTTGTTTGGTAGTGGACAATACCAAACCCTGTCTAGTGTCATGATCCTAAACAAGATAGTGATGAATAGGAAAAGGAAATGGGTAACAGGATTCAATTGATGTATTCTCATCAATCAACCAAACCTGACCAAGGTGAGGTTGATTGGAACAATGGGTAATGGTTAGTTGAAAGACCGTAGTTGCCGACCAAGGGACATGGTGAAATTCAACCTTCACCTTTACAAGAGGGCTGGAAGAACATAAATTACCATCTTGTATGCAATGTCTCAATTAGGGTTATATTATCCGGGGTATTTGAGTTCGTGAATCATGGGAAACACAATTCCCAAGTTGCTTCTCAAATTTATTGTCTCTTCGTGATTAGTAGTATAGTTTTTTTGTAATTATTTTATTCCAATTTGCAAAATCTCCCTATTCTAGAGAATATAGACGATTGGTACTTGAAATGATTGTTGGTGAGTCAATTTCATCAAATCTCGTATTCTCTGTGGATTCAACCCTAGGCTCTGGTTAGGTTTATACTTGATAGCGACCGCTTTACTGTTAGAGTGTGAACATCACACACCAACTCAATTTTCTCCTCAGAAGTGACTCACATAACAGTCAACATCATAGTGAGTTCATCAATGAACACTTGAGCATCCTCATCAGCCTTTGACCTATAGAACTCCGGATGATTCATCCGGGTGAAATCTCTTACCCTAGAAGCTGGAACGGGATCCCGAGGAAGATTAGCTTGCCTAGCCTGAGAAGTCACCACTCAAGCAGTCATAGCAAAAGCCATATGGAATTCACCATTAAGGGTAAGCTTTCCCATAGGCTCTTGAGGAGATTAGTCCTCATTAGACTGGGCCGATCTTAGTAGGGGAGCTCTTTCTCAAGTCATCTTCTGCAATGCAGCATGGCATCATTAGTATAAGGAAACTACAACATACGATCGAAAAAATAACATAAGACATGAAGAAGTGAGACAAATCCTAGAACACCATCATAGCCTCCCACTCGTAGGCATGGTGCACTTCACACCCATAAGTAGGACTCTACTCAACGCATCATGTTGGACACCAAGGATCATTTACAAACCTAGTGCTCTGATAACAAGCTTGTTACACCCTAGATCAAGGGCCTATGAGTGACATGGCGAATGAGAACCTGAGAGTTGCCAAACAAGCTTCATAGCATCCATTCGCACATTATCAATTTAGAAGCATAAAATTCTAACGGATGGAAAAGTAGGACTCACACTATGGGGATATTATATGGAAAAGCGAGTAACATGGATTCACATAACATGTAGCAAGTGCTAAGAGGTGAGTAAGTATGACTCACTCTATGGAGACAATTTAGGACTTAGGATCTTTCATATCATAGCACATAATCAAATCATAATACTCATAGCCAATCCACATAATGATAACCAATAGGTAGCCATATCTATAAGTAAAAATCTCCAAATACAATACTTAGCATATAAATGTAAAGTAGTACACAAGATGTCCAACATTGCTTCTAGACATAAGATAGGACAGGTGATCTGCTGTGAAAATACAACACTTTTGAAACTTACAATTTACGATTTTGTGTGCTCTCAATGTGATGTTTGTTGCTTTTATATGTTTTTGTGTTTAGATTTACAGGATTACAGGTTCATGATTTTGGGAAAAAATATAGAAGTTGCTGGTTTTTGCTGATGTACGAGACCCTCTATGAGTCATAGTTCATTCGACGAGTAGTAGAAAGGTTCTGTGAAGAATTCCATTGAGGGGCTATTTTCTATAATTGATCTCTACAAACATGCAGATGAGTCGTGGAGAATTTTACGAGTAGTAGAATATATTTCGTGACCTGAGGATCAAAGAAGTGGACTTGTAGAAAAGTTATCAGACGAAACCCCCTTTACGAGTCTTAAAGGGGGGGTCATAAAAGAGAGTCCAAAATTCCAGCAAATGATTACGAGACCCCAACTATGAGCCATAGAATACTATATAGGTTGTAAAGTACCTTTCGTATTGCGTCCCTACCATTTTTCCCAATTTATTTAGGACCTATTTTTAATTATTATAAATAGGTTTTTAGGTTATTTTTCAGAAGTTCTTGTCAGTTGTCGTCAGTTTATGTAGTTTAGACCTAGTACCTAGAGAACTCAATATTCTTAGAGAGAAAATTGTGAGAGAGTCTTTGAGAACACTTGTGGTGTAATTTGATCTTTAACCTCATGATTTTCATTGAAATTGGATTTGCTTATTCTTACTTCAATTGTTTAAGTGTTTAATTGTGTATTATCAATTCATTATTTTTTCACCTACATATATCATGAGTAGCTAAATCCACAACTAGGGTTGTGCCAACCATGAAGAACTAACAAAGTAAAATCGGATAATTCACAATTCTTGGAAGGTGTATATGCATGTATTATTAACTCTCTTCATTTTGCATATTTTCTAATGGTGGCCAACATTAGAACCCACCTATTGGTACTGACTAGACCAAGATAATAATGAATAAGAAAAGAGATTAATTAACATGTTCGATTGATGTGTTCTCATCTAATCGACCAAACTGGGTCAAAGGGAGGTTGTACTGGTACTTATAGGTAATGATTGGTAATGCACAATATGGAGATGGACTAAGTCGCATAGTGAAATTCATCTCTTACCTTTGAATAAAGGCTGGTGAACTTAAATTACAATCTGCATGTTATACACTCGACAAGAATTAGGTTATTTAGTGATACTGAGTTGGGGAATCATGGAGAACACAATACCCTAGTTGCTCTCCGTTATTGACTTCTCTCTCAGGGTAGTTAGTTTAGTTATTTTTCTCAATGATTATTACGACCCCCCTTTGGGGAATTGAGTTGGGTAACTACTCGAATTGCATATTGGTGAGTTTATCTTGAGTCTACTATTCCCTTTGGGATCGACCCTAAGCTTGGTTATGTTCTCTATCTTGACAACAACCTTTTTGTCCTCTAAAAAAGAGGTGTAACTAGGGTGACATCTAGATTTTGGCGCCATTGCCGGGGTATATGGATAGACTTAGTAAATTCATTAGTAATTCGAGTGTTAATCCATAGTTCCCTTTATTTTACTTTTCATTGTTGTTTTTGTTTATTTGTAGGGTATACGAGTAGTGTATTCCGAACATTCAGAGTCAAGGAAATTCCTTAGCTCTGTTTGATCCAGAGATCCATAGAACTATAAGAAGATTGGCCCAAGACAATGCCAACAACGCATCTAATGCAACCCTGAATAGGAATAATAACGAGGATGATGGGAATGAGAACCAGCCTCCTTTGGAGGACATTCCATAACCTCAAGATTTCAAAGCCAATGCTTATCAGTGGAATCATTACCGGTTGAATCTTATGGCTATGGAGGTGACTGGAGCTATTGCCATCACTACCAGCAGATACAAATTTCACTGTCTCGAGTGGGTTACTTCAGATGCTGCAGAGACGTGGGCTATTTGCGAGCTTACCATTAGAGGATCCATATAGACACTTACACGATATGATATATATCTTTAAGAGTGTGATGGGAACACATAATCTGTCTATGGATACTGTGGGACTCCATTCTTCCTATTGTCTCTCACGGGCAATGCTGAATTATGACTATCTGAGCTCCCACAAAGTTCAATCACCAATTGGTAAGACTTATAGAAGGACTTTCCAAAGAGGTACTTCTCTAGATCGAAAAAGCTCAATTTGAAGAATCAGATTAATAACTTCGAGTAACTTCCTGGTGATTTGATAAGCACTACTTGGGAGAGGTTTAGAAAATGTCTGAGGAGCATCCCTAACTGTAAAATAGTTGATGACACCTTGGTGGAAATCTTCTACCATGCCCTTAATGATAATAGTCAGGCCTGTGTTGACACTTTCATGGGGGGCATGTGTCTAGATGAACCATTTTCAAGGATTATGGAGTGAATGGAAAGAGCGGTCAAGCCAAATTGTGCATGGGGAAGCAAGATAGAGCTTTCATGAAGAGTTCATGTGTAGTCAGTGTGGGTCCAGAGTAAGCCGGAATCAATGAGGAGATAATGCAGCAACTTACTTAGATGCATACAGGCATGGAGGTGATGATAGAGCTAAGAGAGAGTAAATGCAGTGGTTCATTACGCTACGTGCACCCATGTATGAGGAGCTTTACTATGATGAGGACACATGCTTTGTCACTGATCAAACAGGGGGTTTTCGAACTAATGCATAAGGGTCTAATCAAGATTATTGACGCCAAGGTTAAGGAAACCAAGGCTAAAACTTTGGTAGAGATGGCATTTACAAGGACAACTGCAGAGGTTATTATGATAGGAACAAGGGTCCAGATGCAAATTTGGGATAGCAGAGAGGCTTCGGGAATGGTCCTTATGTGCCACCACACAACCACGATACAAGTGCAGGCAATTCCAAAATTGAGGAGATGTTTGATCGCCTGTTAAAGAAGGCTGAAACACAGGATGAGACTCTAAGGGGCATGAAATTTGAGATTTCAAGTATTAATCAAAAAATAGAATCTCACTCTGTGGCTATTAGACAACTGGAAAAAACATTGTGGTCAAGTATCGACTCAGCTTAATCAGCATCAGCGGGGTACACTGCCTAGCAATACAGTGAAAAATCCTAAAATGACGATTACTATATGGCGGTTACTACTCAGGGTGGTAAGAGGACTATTGATTCTCCCATGCCAGTCGACGAGGAAGATGTTCATAAAGAGATGGTTGCGGCTAATGATGTAGATGAAGGAGATGGTCTTCACAAGGATGGGGTGAGTGAAGCAACTGACGTTCCATAGAGGTTTAAGCCCATTCCTAGGCCTCCCCCTTCCTTCCCTCAGAGAATCAAAAAGAGGGAGAAGGAAGGAAAAGTCAAGCATTTCCTCTCCATGCTAAAGAAACTCTCTATCAACATCCCTCTTATTGAGGCTTTGGAGAAGATGCTGGGATATGTGAAGTACATGAAAGACTTGGTCACCAAAAGTGCATTGTGAGACATTCACAAGAGCTTTATACTGTAGTGGTATTGCTACAAGGTCCTTTGTGCTTTTACCATACCCTACACCATCAGAGATGTGCAGTTCACATGGGAAATATGTGATTTAGGTGCAAATATCAACGAGATGCCCTTTTCGGTCTTCAAGAAGCTTGGATCAGGAGCTCCTACGCCAACTAGCATGCAATTATTGATGGCAGGTCTACGCCAACTAGCATGCGGTTATTGATGACAGATCGCACGATGAAGAAGCTTGTGGGGATACTATCTGATTTGTTGGTAAAAGTTGAGAGGCTTGTGTTCTCCATAGACTTTTTGCGATCCTTGATTCTGAGGTTGATTTTGAACTGCCTATCAAATTGGGAAGGCCCTTGTTAGCCACCAGATGCACCTTGGTGGATATAGAGAAGGGACAACTCAAGTTCAGATTTGGGAAAGATGAGGTCGTGTTCAATATTTGCCAGCAACCAAGGAAAGACAAGGGTGTGAGAGTGGTTTCTGTTATCAAGGCCATTGATGAAGCTGAATCAGAGGTACCTTTGGAAGAAAGATTGGGTGTTGACACGTTGGAGGCAGTGGTAATAAACTTCCATAGTGATGGTATCCCATACTATGAGGAGATACTGAATGCTCTAGAGATTTCTTATAGTCTTACATGCCAAACTAAGATGGAACTAGACTTATAGAATTGGGAGTCACCACTCACAAAGCCCTCAATAGAAGACCTACCGGTATTAGAATTGAAGGCCCTTCTAGCATATCTAAGGTATGCATTCTTGGGAGCCAATAATACTTTGCCGGTCATAGTAGATGTGGAGTTGAATGATAAACAAGCAGATGCCCTTGTAATGATCCTCAAATAATTTAACAAGGCCATTGGATGAATGATTACAAATATCATTAGTATCCTTCCCAGGGTATGCATATACAAAATCTAGTTGGTTAAGGACGACTAGTGGAGCATTGAGCAACAAAGGAACCTATACCCTCTTATATAAGAAGTCATGCACAAAGAGATCATCAAATGGTTAGATGCAAGAGTAATCTACCCGATCGCTGATAGTGAATAGGTGAGCTCGGTACAGTGCGTCCCAAAGAAAGGAGGTATCACAGTGGTACCTAATGCCAATAATAAGTTGATCCTAATGCGGCCAGTCACAGAATGGAGGATATGCATGGATTACAGAAAGACCAGTGCTTCGATAGAGAAGGATTATTTTCCTATGTCATTCATAAATGATATGTTTGATCGACTAGCTGGAAAGGGGTGGTACTATTTTCTTGATGGGTATTCAGCCTATAATCAGATCACCATTGCTCCAGAGGACCAAAATAAGATGACATTTACATATCCCTATGGTACTTTCTCTTTCAAGAAGATGTCATTCGGGTTGTGTAATGCCCCAACAATATTTCAGAGAAGTATGATGTCCATCTTTTCAAATATAGCGGAAGGCACTATTGAAGTTTTCATGGATGACTTTAGTGTGTTTGGAGACTCATTTGAGGATTGCTTGAAGCACCTACATGCTATTTTTCAAAGTGTCCGGACCCAAGCCTAGGGCCTAGACATGACATGGTGAATGGGGAGCCCGAAGGAACCCCAAACAAGCCTCTTAGCATATCAATCACACATCCTTGATCCCGGAAGCAAAATAACAACAAGAGATATAAACAAGGGAAATAGGTCTAAAGGATGTTTTTGATAATCATAAAATACTCAAGAGTGAAGCTCATAACATAAGTACATCAATTATTCTAACGACATCTCTAACATAGATTGGGCGGGGGCCAAGACACTTTCTGAGCTCACCTTCATAGTACCAAGTGTTCAACATAATAGACATCAAAAGTAAGAGTAGCATAACTAGTGTCCCCAAACTTGAGGACTCACCAAAGCTTATCTTCTGAAATGCCAAACTAGCCACATGGAGGATGATCAAGAGGTGCTCCGGTGCCTACATGGTAATATCATGTAGGCATAGAGTATGCATTAGTATGTTTGAATGTACTAAGTATGTAGGATGCAATGGAATAAGAAATAATCCAACATAGTCAAAATGTATAATCATAAGCAATGGATAGGTATAATATCAATATGGCATGCATGATCAATTCTTGAAGTAAAATATGCTTGTAAATCATATAACTTATGTAGAACACAATACATGTGTGGGAGGAGACCATAATCATGGACCAAGCAACTATTACTTGGGATCCAAGGCATGTCACCCCCTTGGAAGGTGATGGAGGTATCCACCCCTCAACATAGTGGTATGGGCATGTCACAACCCAACAAGGTGGTCGAGGTATCTAACCTTTAACATGGTAGTATGGGCATGTCACCCCAAACAAGGTGGTTGAGCTATCTACCCCTCAACATGGTAGTATAGGCATGTCACCCTCTAACAAGTTGGTCAAGGTATCTACCCCTTAACATGGTAATATAGGCATGTCACCCCCCAACAAGGTGGTTGAGGCATGTCATCCCCCAACAAGGTATGGTCAACTTGTATCACTATAGATATGTTTCATGAATTCAATACATACATGCAAGCCCTTAATCATCATAAAGTCACTTGACTTATGAACCATGTAATATACCATCAATAACTTGGGAATCCTTGTCAAGAAATTTTATCAAACACTTGGTGGGTGGGTAATGCTAGTTCTAAATCATGCAATTCAAGAGTGAAATAATATGAGAAAGCTCAATGTAAATCAACCCACCAACATACAGTAAAACCAAAATGTAAGATACCTTGGAATCCATCATAATATCTCGTAATAGATCATAGTTTTATAGCTCAAAACATGCTTAGTCTCAAAGAAAAAATAATTCATAGTATAATCTTAAAGTAGATAGACATGCATAATCAATCGACATTTCATAAAACCCCAACATAATTTATAATCAAAATCCATTATAAGAGATACCCATAGAAAATACAACTTGAAAATATGTAATTTCTTAGAAAGGAAGATTTGGCTCTATGGGTGAAAAGACCAAATGGATGAAACCCATACACCTCAAACTTGGGTTTCCTTGTGTTGAACCTGAAGGAAACTTGAGGTTTGAAGAGAATCCGTGAGTTCCAAAGTTAGGCTTGAAATCCTTGGAATTTGGTTAAGATATTTGGTTAAGTCTTGGAGAGGGTTTTGAGAGGGTCTTAAGTGATATAAAGTTGAAAAATTGCTAAGTATATGTGTTTTCACGCATAAGTTGGCATGGGGCTATGACCCTAATGCCCTTGGGCCGAAATGAAAAACCAAAGAAAATAATACACTAGTCCGCGTCCTTGGCGCAACACAGACCAGATGCGAACCACCTTCCAACAATAATCCATGCCCCTGGCACGTCGCGGCTAGGGCATGGATGACCATCGAAAATCATAAATTAGAGAAAATTATTTTTCACTACGGGTCCTCTAAAATCGAGGTTATAACCATTTTCCACTCAATTTTGCCCCTTGATTTAGAATATGAAGTTGCATTTTTTATATCATCCACGGATTTTGAGATACTTGAAAATTAAGATCATGGGTATTTTCTAGGCACTTTTTTGGGGCTTTTTGGGGCATTTCACAAAGGTGCATAGAGAGTCATCTGGTACTAAATTAGGAAAAGTGTCACTTTATGGTGAAAGAGGGCATTGTGTTGGGGCACATAATATCCAACAAAGGAATTAAGGTCAATAATGCTAAAGTAGAGGTGATCGATAAGCTCCCACCACCCATCGTAGTAAAGGGTGTGAGACATTTCTTGGGGCATGCAGGATTCTACTGAAGATTCATAAACGACTTCTCCAGAATTACACACCCATTGTGCAAATTATTGGATAATGATGCTAAGTTCATGTTTGATGATACGTGTCTTAACGCCTTTGAAGAGTTGAAAAAGAGGTTGATCTCAACGCAAATCATTGTAGCTCCAGACTGGTGGAAGCCCTTTGAAATCATATGTGATATAAGTGAAGTTTCTTTAGATGTTGCATTGGAACAATGTAAGGAGAAGATATTACATACTTTATATTATGCCAGAAAATCCCTAAACACAGCCCAAAAGAATTACACTATCACCAAACAAGAGTTACTCACATTGGTCTTCGCATTTGAAATGTTCAGGTCGTATCTCTTGGGGGCCAAAGTAGTAGTGCATAGAGATCACTCAAAACTTAAATATTTGATAGCTAAGAAAGATGTAAAGCCAAGGTTCATAAGATGGTGCTTCTCTTGCAAGACTTCAACTTCGACGTCATCGGTAGAAAAGGGACAAAGAATTAGGTCGCAGATCACCTCTCTAGATTGGAAGATGAGGCAATGATAAAATTTGATGATGGGTTAGAGATAAATATTTCTTTTTCCGATGAAACATTGTTGGCTACATTTCATGATCTAATACCTTGGTTTGCAGATTTTGCAAACTACTTGGTGAGTGATATCATGCTACCCGACTTGAACACAAATCAGCATCGGAAGCTTATGTCTGACGTGAGGACATTTTTTTAGGATGACCCATACTTGTTTTGTGCTTGTGTTGATGGGATTATTTGTCGATGTGTTTCTGAGGATGAAAGGATGAGCATACTTGAGGCATGCCCTTCGTCTTTAGTGGGAGGACATCATAGTAGAATTCGAACAACCCACAAGATCTTATAATGTGGGTATTACTGGCCCACCATCCATTAAGATGCCCACGACTATACCAAAGATTGTTGAATATTCAAATAGAAGCTGGATTTTCCCACAAGAATGAGCTCTCTGTAAACCTTATTGTGGTGATTGAGTTATTTGTTGTATAGGGGATATATTTGTTGGGACCACTTGTTAGCTCAGATGGAAGCAAGTATATCCTAGTTGCTATGCATTATGTATCAAATTGGGTGGAGGCCATGGATCTACCCAACAATAAGGGCAAAAGTGTCACAATATTTCTGAAAGAGAACATCTTCTCAAGGTTTGGACCCCTCGGGCGATTATCAGTGATGGAGATTCTCACTTCTGCAATAGACTTTTTAAAGATCTTCTTGAAAAATATGAGTGAAATATCGAGTGGCGACACCTTATCATCCTCAGACAAGCGGGCAAGTAGAGGTGTCCAATCAGGATATCAATTAGATCCTATCTAAGCTGGATGACGCATTATGGGCATACCGAACAACATTCAAGACCCCTATAGGTATGTCTCCCTACAAATGTGTCTTTGGAAAAGCATGTCACTTGCCAGTGGAACTTAAGCATAAAGCGATGTGGGCATTGAAGAAGTTGAATCTGGAGTGGACTGATGCAGCAAACTCTAGGTTGATCTAACTTAATCAGCTTGATGAGTTTCAATTAAAAGCGTATGAGAGCTCAGCCTTGTACAAATAAAGAATAAAGCTGCAACATGACCGCCGCATAGAGAACCAACAATTTACACTAGGGGACTTGGTGCTTCTCTACAATTCAAGACTAAAGTTATTCCGTAGGAAGCTCAAATCCAGAGAATTGGGACTATTTTGAGTAGCTCGCGTCTTCGATCATAGCGCCATTGAATTGGAGAGATGAAATGGTGGAATTTTCAAAGTAAATGGCCAAAGAGTCAAGTCATACCTTGGAAATGTGGAAGAGATAAAGACGGTTGAAAAGTGGAATCTTATGAAAGTCTAAGTACTCAAGCCATCTACGTCGTGCCATGACAGTAAATCATATGCTACTTAGGAGGCAACCTAAGGAACCCTAGCGCTTCGGCACCTAGGTATGCTTTTTTGACCCCTTATGTTTATCTTGCTTTATTTTGTACATTGGGGACAATACACATCTTTTTCGATGGGGTGTGGGTATTCATGGGTCTCAGTGAAGTCTGAGTAGCTTATGGTTCATAACTACCCCAATTTTTGATCCCAGGGTTTTCTTGCATGTGTTCGTTTTCCCAATGGATACTTAATTTCTGTTGAACCGACACGTTTAGGATGTTTAAACAATATCTGTAGCATATACTACCAATGCTTATGGCATCTAGCATGTTTTTATCTTTTGTTTGGAAAAAATGATACCTGCCAAATTTTTTGATTAGTAGTCAGATAGTAACCCTGCATGATTAGGTGTTTAACAATATTTGTTCTGATGAGTAAGGGTAAATTGAGATAAGAAGCATGATCTGAGAGTTTTTTATTGATAATGTATGCAATGCCATGTGTGTGTGAGATTTATTTGATAAATTCATGTATTTTGTGCTAATTCAGAACTTGTCCTGTTACTCTAAGTTAGATTGTAGATTAATTGGAGTAGAAAATGATCTTAGGCCTTTGTTCTCAAATAAGTCCACTTTAGCATAAAATGACCAACCAAATCAATGATATATCCTTTGTTCCTATTGTTTGAGCCTAACATGTACCTATTCTTTCAAAACACCTGATTAACCCAACCTTATTTAGTGAAAAATCCTAAAATTAGCCTTGGTCTTTTCCTGAACATTGTGTACCTTGACTGAGACAAAAAGGCTAAGTTGAGGGTGACTTTCAAAAGTGGCCTTGGTTCGGAGGATGGATAATGTGCACCTTCACACAGGCCAAAAGCCTTAGTTGAGGGTGACTAGTGTACGAGTAAAACACGAAAAAAAAGGGAGGTGAGTTAGGAATACAAATAAGAAAAGGAAAAATCATATACTGGGTGCAATAAAACTGAAAGATGCCTTAGTTGAGAGCTAAAAACCAAAAAGAAGTGTAAAAACGAGGCAAAAAGTTGAAAAATGAAAAGAAAGCACCCAGAAAGGCTTGACATAGGAGAAAGCGAAAATAAGGTTAAAAAAACAGAGTTGGTAAGGTAAAAGTGTAGAAAAATGCAGTTTCAATGAGGGTTTTTAGTCACTATTTTCCCAAAATACCATATCAAAACCCCCTGACCCTATGTTACAAGCCTAGAAAGTCCTAAAGTGATCCTAATCCAGTTAATTGAGGGTCTGAGCCATACGTATAGGGGCAAGCCTATGGTATTAGTTATTATGCATGAATATCTATTGTGAGAGTGAGCAATTTTGCATAGTCCCAATGCTAAACATAGAAATGTCATTGAGTTTCAGATATGGGACTTCTTTTTGTGAAGGCACTTGCATTGGATTATTAGCACTAGACTTATTCAGTGACTGTGGACTATTGATAATCCCTTGCTTATCATAGTTGTGTTGTCACACGCACCGGTTTGCATTGGTTTGCTACATAGCTGTCTAATCCTATTTAGAAAAGTTGGTGTGAGTATTTGAGTCTGAGATGTATGTGATGTATGCCATTAAGTTGAGGTCTGTGTATTGCCATATTGTCTATATAGATTGAGTCTATCGCTTGAGGATAAGCAACAATTTTAAGTTGAGGGTGTTGATGTGCTGCCAGAATGCAGTATTTTTGATGCTTACAACTTATTTGTGTGCTCTCAATGCGATATTTGTTGGCTTTATGCATTTTTATGTTTAGATTTGCAGGGTTACAGGTTGGACATGATTTTAGGGAAAATTACAAAAGTTGTTGATTGTTGTTGTTCTACGAGACCCTCTATGAGTCATTGTTCATTCTACGAGTCATAGAAAGATTTTGTGAAGAATTCCAGTGAGGGGTCATTTGCTGAAGTTGATCTCTATGAATATGCAGATGATTCATGGAGAAGTTTATGAGTCGTAGAATACATTTCATGCCCTAAAGATCAGACAAATGGACTTGCAGGAAAGTTATCAGACGAAACCCCCTTTACAGGTCATAAATCATTTTACAAGTCATAAAGGGATATCATAGAAGAGAAGTCCAAAATTCCAGCAGCTAATTTTGAGACCCCAATTACGATCCGTAGAAACCTATATGGGTCGTAAAGTACCTTTCATGTGGTGTGCCGACCAGTTTTTCTAATTTGTTTAGAACTTATTTTTAATTATTATAAATAGGTTTTTTAGGTTATTTTTCAGAAGTTCTCATCAGTTTTCATCAGTTTTGTGTAGTTTAGACCTAGTACTCAGAGAACTCAAATCCCTAGAGAGAAAATTGTGAGTCTTTGAGAACACTTGTGATGTAATTTGAGCTTCAAGCTTGTGATTTTCATTGACATTGGATTTGCTTGTTTGTAATTCAATTATGTAAGTGTTTAATTATGTATTCTCAATTCATAATTCTTTCATCTACACATAGCATGAATAGCTCAATCTATAACTAGAGGTGTGGGAAACATGAAGAACTAACGAAGTAAAATCGGATAATTCACAATTCTTGGAAGGTGTATATGCATGTATTAATTAATTCTCTTCATTTTGTATGTTTTATAGTAGTGGCCAATATTAGAACCCGCCTACTATTACTAACTGGACCAAGTTAGTAATGAGTAGGAAAATTATTAATTAATAGGATTCGATTGATGTGTTCTCGTCTATTCAACCAAACTGGGCCAAGGGGAGGTTGTACTGGGACTTATACGTAATGGTTAGTAATGCACATTATGGAGATGGGCCAAGTCGCATAGTGAAATTCGCCTCTCTCCTTTGACCAAAAGGCTTGGTGAGATTAAATTACCATCCTGTATACAATACACTAGATAAGAATTAGGTTATCCGGTAATACTGAGTTGTTGACTCATGGGAAACACAATACCCTAATTGCTCTCCATTATTGACTTTTCTCTTGTGATAGTTAGTTTAGTTATTTTTCTGAAATGCCCCAAAAATGTGCATTGAAAATGCCCATATTCGTAATTTTCATATATCTCAAAATCTGTGCATGATATCAAAAATTCGACTTCATATTCTTGATCAAGGGGAATAATTGAATGGAAAATGGGTATAACCACGATTTTAGAGGACCTGTAGTGAAATTTCATTTTCACCAAATTTTCAATTTCTAGTGACTATCTGTGATGGCTCCGCGATGCGGACCTGTCGCGGACTAGTGTTGTGACTTCCTTAATTTTTCCTGTTCGGCCTAAGACATTGTGGTCTTAGCCCCATTCCTTCATATGTATGAAAACACCTATATTTAGCCATTTTTCAACTCTATATCACTCAAAACACTCTCAAAACCCTTTCTAACACTTAGTCAAATATTTCATCCAAATTCAAGTGTCCCAAGCTTAATTTTGGATCTCAAGAACTTCTTTCAAGCTTCAAATTCTCTTCAAGTATACACTAAGGAAATCTCCAAATTTGAGGTATGTGCATTTCAACCATTGGGTCCTTTCACCCAAGGTGTCCAATCTTCCTATCTCATGAAATTGCATGTTTTCAAGTTATACTATTTATGAATATCTTTTATTATGGATTATTAGCATGAAATATTTTTGGGTTTTATGAAATTTTGCTTAAATATACATGTTTATCTATCCCAAGCTTATACTATGAGTTAATTTTATCTATTGAGACTATGTATGTTTTGAGCAATGAAAATAAGATCTATTATGAGATTTGATCATGGATTTCAAGGTAGTTCACATGAGGGTTTTGGAATATGTTGGTGGGTTGATTTGTGTTGAGTTTTCTCACATGATTTCACTCTTGACTTGCATGATGTTGAACAAGCATTACACACCCACCAAGTGTTTGATAAAATGTCAAGTCAAGTATTCTCAAGTTATTTACATGTTTTATAAGTCAACTGACTTCATGACGAATATGGGCCATCAAGTATGTTATGAATTCATGAAATTATCTATGATTATGCAAGTGTGAAGTTAAGCCCTATTTCCAAGATTTTACCTCTTGTGAGCTTTGATATTAATGCAAGGGTAATGTTTGATGATGATTAATTCTCATGTTTCCTGCAAGGGTAATGTTTGATGATGATCTATTCTCATGTTTCAAGTTAGGCTCACCATTAGAGGTCAAGTATGTTAGAGCTACTCATGTCATGATTCCATGTTTATTATAAGCTATTAAAGTATGATTATTATAAGTATTCCATGGGATTAGACTTAGTACCGATGGATGGAGGGTTTGCTCTCTTTCCTTAACCTATGTGCCAATATAGGAATATGTTATACCCTTTATATACAGAGGATCCATTTAGTGCACTTTCTCTTAAAATCCTTTCCAAAATGGGACGGGCTCCCGTAAGGTGAAGTTTGGTTTACCTTGGAAAGTAGATCACCTCTTTACCGGTGAGGGGTAATCATCGGGATTATAAGTTGTAGCTCGCTTAATCTTATTCTATGTTGGTTGAGGTCTCTTCCCACACATCTGTTATGTTCTATGAAAGTTGAATGATTTACAAACATGTTTTACTTTAAGCATCGATCATGCATGCCATATTAAGATTATGCTTATATATTACCTATTACTATGCATTTTGCCTATATTGCCTTATGTCTTGTTGCATTGCATCCTATATATGTAGTACATTCAAATGAACTAACACATACTATTACCTACATGATATCACCAAGTAGGGAATGAGGCTACTGAGATTCTTTAAAGACAAGATTAGTGAGTCCTCAAGTTCGAGGAAATTATCTACTTTCTTGCAATTTTAAGACTTCTTGTTGAACATTTGACATTATAAGGGTGGGCCCAAAAAGTCTCTTGGCCCCCGTTCCAATCTATGTTTAGAGGTGTTGTTGGAACAATTGATATACTTATACTCTGAGCTTTGACTCTTTATGCTTTATAAATGTCTAAACTTCCCTTAATCCTTTTTTCCCTTGTTTATATTCTTGTTCTTGTTTACTTTGCTTTTGCGACCAAGGATGTGTAATTGATATGCCAAGAGGCTTGTTTGGATCCCTTCGAGTTCCCATTTTTCGTGTCATGTCTAGGATCTAGGCTTGGGTCATGACATTTTTTCAGTGATTGTTGCAAATCCCCTTCTCCCCTACGGGAATGGAATTGGTTAACTACTCGAGTTGCATATTGGTGAGTTTATCTTGAGTCTACGTATTTCCTGTGGGATCGACGCTAAAATTTGTTAGGTTCTTTGTCTTAACGGTGACCTCTTTATCTTCTAAAAAGGAGGTGTAACTTATGCTACATCAACAGGGGCCAAGACATTCACCGAGCTTACCCTTAATGTAAATAACAAAAGAAACACACCATAGGTAGAGGAATGGTGCGTTGTCCTTGGAAGATAGGACTCACTACAATAAGCAAATCTCAAGATCCATGTTAACTATCGTACGGTTAATGAAGGTAGTCCTCGGTCCCTACATGGTTAGATCATATAGGCAAAAAGTTTGTGTTAGTACATTTGAATGTACTACGTTTGCGGGCATGCAATGCACACGAACTCATTAAACCAACATTTCAATGTTAGATGACAAGCACACAGATATAGAAAGAATTATATAACAAGGGGATAATATATATCAATATGCCAAGAGGTATATGATGCATGTATGCAAAAATACTTCATATATATTGAGGATGGGACTATAACCGACATAAGACCAAGTGAGCTATAACTTGAAACTCCATCGTCTACCCCACAATGGATAAAGACGTGTCTTACTTACCAAAGGTAGATCCATAATCATTCATCATCCACAAAGGGGCATAAACATACCTATGTTAGGCACATAGTTCAATGGAAAGGAGTATGGATACTTGGAGATAGGCCACCCTGCCTCCAATCCCATCAGTGTTAGGTCATCATCCCACTATAATACATATCTATACATGCTTGTTAAAGAGGCATAAGTCTTTCAAAACATATCAATGCATACTTAGGCCTAAAGGCTAAATCACATTTCATATTCATGCATACTTAGGCTAAAAAGCCAAATCATACTCTATGGTCATTGTTTTATGCATAGGTATAGCTCCTTTAGAGCACCTTCTTGAGAGAAGATCATGGACCCTCGGGGATAGCCCACCCCGCCTCACACCTCAATCGATGCTCCCTAAACATAGTGGTTTAAACACCCATTAATGCTCAAAGAGCCATAATCACTGACATTTATGTGATCATATTCTTTTCATAACCATAATCTTATCAAAATCATATACATAAACATAATTGGGCTTAATCCACTTCATAATCTTCATGAAAACTATAGTTATGTATGCATATCCCATGAGATGAGATTAGCATGTGTAATAGAAATCCAAACTTAAATCAATAATACATTATGAAATCGAAGTAAAGACAAATAAAATCACATTTAAATCATAATATAGATTACCCATGGACAAATCAAGCTTTAAAGGGGACATGCACTTTCATAATTTCATAACTTCAATGTATTTCATCATCTTAAGGCTTAAATCACTTTAAAATCAACAATAAAGCATAATACATACATCAACTGAATTTAATGAACAATAATATTGAAAACCATATTTAAAGTAAGCTAAAATACCATAAAATTGAGTGTAAAAGAGCTTAGGTCTTCTTGGTTAAAAGGGAACAAGAATCAATCCCACATACCTTAGCTAATGAAGAGGTTTCAAGAAAAAAATTGAATAAGAATGAGCCTTTCCTTGATTCCAAGCTTAGATTCACAAAAGTCATTTGAGAGAGTGTTCTTAAGAGGGTTCTATGTAATTCTAAGTGTTAGGAATGCGTTTGAATGAAGGAATAAAGTATATGTGATTTGAAAGTCCTTGGGTAGCATAGAAGGTCACAAAAGTCCCTTAGGATAAACCATAATTATGAAAATACCATTAATAAAATGAGTTGAAAATTGAAACTTTTGCCTCATACAGGGCTAGACGGTTCGTGGCATACTATATGGGCCATATACATGTTCGTGATCCAACACTTGGAAAAATTTCACTTGACAACAACAAAAACAACAACATGCCCAGTGAAATCCCACAAGTGGGGTCTGGGGAAGGTAGAATGTACGCAGACCTTACCACTACCTCATAGAAGTAGAGAGGTTGTTTCATGGTAACCGTCATCTCAAAACCCATAAGCATAAAAAACTAGATATGATAAAAAGGAAAGTAAAGGAAAGGAAATAAAAAGAGCGACTAATAAAGAAATGGTTTTTTTTCACTTGATGAAGGTCCAAAATGGCAATCCCATACTTATAATTTTTTTCTACGTAGCATCCATATGGAGGATGGTATGGACCATACCAAAACACACGATCTGTGTGCCCCATCCTTCCCACCTCCCTTAGAAAACTTTCACTCCAGAAACCATACAGAGAGGTATATGGGTTGTACCACCATATACGGACCGTATACTTAGCCGTCCCAATTTACTTGGTCCCAAAACTGTTAAATTTAAAGACTAAGGCTACCACACGACCCTACACACGGTCCATGAAGCCTTGCATGGCCCATGAATCCTGACACGACCCGTGTGGGGTCTATATGTGGCATGCCTTAGTCTATAACTCTATGATTAATCTCCAACACCCCACATAAGGCCAAGGGTCACTCCAAGGAGGCCCCACACTGTCTGTATAGCCTTACATGGATCGTGAGGGCTCCCATGGAGTGTCAGCTTATCCATAACTTTCCAAAACCAAAATTTTCAAGCTCCAATAAGGTCGTGCAAGTCTGGTGTCCTTACATAGATATTGATTCCCATTTTCCTACTTTTCATTCGATCTCTATAGTTAATAAGTTTCCTGATGTCTTTCCTAACGATTTACCCAGTATTCCTCCTATAAGGGAAATTAATTTTGGTGCTGATCTCTTGACGACATCCAACCTATTTCTCTACCTCCATACCACGTGGCCCTAACAACATAGAATGAATCGAAGGACCAATTAAAGGATTTAGTTGATAAAAGGTTCATAAGTCCTAGTGTGTCACCATGGGATACTCCCGTACTATTTGTAAGGAAGAAGGATGGTTCACTTTGAATGTGCATGAATTATCAACAATTAAATAAGGTAACCATCAAAAACAAGAATGCACTTCCGAAGATTGATGAAATATTTGATAAATTACAAGGTGTAAGCTACTTTTCTAAGATTGATCTCCGATCTAGATATCACCAATTGAGGGTAAAGAAAGATGACATTCCAAAGATGACATTTAGAACTCGGTATACTCATTTTGAATTTTTGGTTATGTCATTTCGACTAACAAATACTCCTACTATTTCATGGATTTGATGAACAAGATCTTGAAACCATACTTGGACATGTTTATGGTGATGTTCATAGATGATATATTAGTGTACTCACGGAAAGTAACGGACCATGAAATCTATTTGAAAATTGTGTTGCAAAAATTGAGAGACAGGTGACTTTTTGCTAAGTTTAGAAAGTATAAGTTTTGGCTAATAGAAGTGGCTTTTGTTGGTCACATCATTTCAGGTGATGGTATTAGAGTTAATCCAAAGGAAATGGAGGTGGTGAAGAATTGGCCTAAACCATTGTCTTCATCTAATATTAGAAGCTTTTTTGTGATTGGGCGGATATTATAAAAGGTTTGTTGAGGGATTTTCCTCCATTGCTTCTCCTTTGACTAGGTTGACCCAAAAGAAGGTAAACTTCCAATTGTCTGATGAATGTGAAAAAAGTTTTTAATTATTGAAGAACCATCTTACTTCGGCTCCTATATTGACATTGCCTGAAGGTTCGAATGATTGTTGTGTAATGTGATGCCTCACTTATAGGCTTAGACTATGTGTTGATACAACATGAAAATGTCAGTGCCTACACTTCGATACAATTGAAAGTGCACAAAAAGAACTTTCTAATGCATGATCTTGAGTTGTTGGTTGTTGTATTTGCATTAAAAATTTGGTGACACCACTTCTATGGGTTTCATATTGACAGATTCACTGATCTTAATACTTTGCAATATATGTTTAGCCTAAGGGACTTGAATTTAAGGGAAAGAAGGTAGTTGGAATTATTGAAGGATTATGATATGAGTGTGATGTATCACCCCAAAAACGCTAATGTTATGGCCGATATGTTGAGTAGATTGTCTATGGGCAGCATGGCATATATTGATGGTGGAAATAAAGAGTTCGTCAAAGAATTTCATCGTTTGGATTGTTTGGGTGTGAAGCTGAATAGCTTGAGTAATGGTGGTATATTGGTACCAAATGGGGCGGAATTATCTTTGATGGAAGAAGTTAAAGCAAAGTAAGACATGAATCCTACTTTTATTGAATGGAAGAAATTGGTAGTTGATAAGAAGGTATTTCACAAGGGGGAAATGAAGTATTGTGTTACCAAGGGAAATTATTTGTACCTTATATGGGTGGACTAAGGGAGAAGATACTCGATGAAGTTTATAATTCCAAGTACTCTATTCATCAAGGATCTACCAAGATGTATAGGTATTTTAGAGAAATGTATTGTTTGAATGGCATGAGTAAAGACATGTCACGACCCGAAATTCAGGCGTGATGACACTCTTCTTATCCCACCAAGACAAATCAGCCTACAACCCAACTATAACATTAAAAATGCGAAATTATAATAAAAATGAAAGTTCAATTATGGACCATAAGTCAACTTAATAAAAATCCCCCAAAACCTGGTTGTCACGTGCCAATCTTCTAATGTATTACAATGGATTCGAAAGAAATCACAAGTGTCAAATGATATTGTCTCTAGAATAGAACAAAATCATAAGTAGGAGTATGAAGTCAGCTGGGATGGCAAACAACTACCTCTCACAATCTTCACAGGAAGCCTCAGGCAAGGAAGAGTGGAGAGTATCACGACAATTAGGGCTCGCAATCTACAAAACTATTGTAGCAAGGCGGTGAGTACCAAACACACGGTACTCAGCAAGTAAACTAATAAACAAAAAATTAAGTAATATAGAATACCGGTACCCCCAACACTCCAACCAAACCCCCCACAACTACAACCTAGCTCATAACCTTTACAACTACACCAGCCGAAAATGCTATGATCAAAGCCTATGATAGTATAATCCTCATTTATTTCACTTTCAAGTCATAGGGAATTTTTTTTATAATTTATCAAGTTCTCGCTAATCATCAAGTGTCATCAAATCAATACCAAAACTAATCATGTAAAGACATAAACAAGTCAAATGATATAATATATATAACCAATCTTAATAGCACTCCATATAATGATAACAAGCCAGAGTATTATGGGATGAAGATGAATGTCGTGAGATGTAATGCAATGCAATGCAATTTCACATAGAATGATACATATCTGTCATAGTGATACACACCCGCTGTAACACAGCCCGAGACCCATGGGGGACTCCTAGTCCATGCATCTGTTACGGCGCGTGACCCGTCCCAGCGAATTATAGTAACTGTCACGGCGTGTGACCCGACCCAGCGAATCATAGTAACTATCATAACGTGTGACCCAACCCAACGAATCATAGTAACTGTCACGGCGTGTGACTCGGCCCAACAAATTATAGTAACTGTCACGGCGTGTGACCCGACCCAGCGAATCATACTAACTGTCACGGTGTGTGACCCGACCTAGTGAATCATAGTAACTGTCACGGCGTGTGACCTAACCTAACAAATCATAGTAACTATCACGGCATGTGACCCAACCCATCGAATCATAGTATCATCTTTAATTCTCATTCTTTTTCACTAGTCGGAACCATTTCCCATCGGCTTTACATTTTTTTTCTTGGAACATCCAGCAATCACATAGTAAATACACAATAATCATGTTCATGAAAATAAAATACGCAAGATGTCCATACAACTTCATATATCTCAAAAATCAAGAATGGGTAGCTCAATAACATAAATGTTGCAATATCCTCAATCTCAATACCATCAC
>JAABOM020081968.1:0-31629 GCA_011800125.2 Solanum clarkiae | reverse complement strand
TCATTCTAAACATTCTCCAATACTCATTCAAACACTTAGCCAAATATTTTACTCCTAAACTCAAGTCTCAAAACCCTTTCGAGATCTTAAGGATTGTACTCAAGCTTCAAGTTTTCATCTCTAATCTTCATCAAATTTATCTCCAAAGCTAAGGTATGTGGGTTTCTTTCATGGGTTCCTTTCACCCATAAAGCTAAGATATGTGGGTTTCTTTCATGGGTTCCTTTCACCGATGATACTCAAGAATTTTTTTACTTAAATTTACATGATTTAAAGATGATTTACTCATGGGTCTTATTTATTGTAAAAATCACTGCACACTATTTTAGGATTTATGAAATTGTGACTATTTTGCTATGTTTTGAGCTAAGAAACCAAGATCTATTGTAAGATTGGATAGAATGTTTTGATGTATATTGCATGAGATCTATTGAAGGTTTTACATTGAACTTTCTAGTATGATTACACTCTTGAATTGCATGGATTTACACTAGCACTACACATCCTCTTAGTGTTTGATAAAATGTCCGGTTATGGTTTCTTGGAGAATTGAAGGACCAATGCATGTATTATGAGCTGAATGACTATATTATGATGAAATGATGATGAAATGAATATATGTATATGGTATTCTCTATATAGTGTTGGAATGTGACCATATCCTACTCGGGGCTTGCGCGCCGGGTAACCTTGTCAAGGGGTTCGTACCTTGATAACCCATCGGGGGTTTGTACTCTGGCACCACGGATGGTAGGGTGCGACTATCCATCAATCTTGTTGGTGGTTGGTAACATCAGCCTATCGGTGGGTTTGTACTCCAGCACCATGGGTAGTAGGGTGCAATGATCCACCAACCTATCGGGAGTTTTGTACTCAAGCACTATGGGTAGTAGGGTGCGACGATCCACCAACCTATTGATGGGGTTTGTACCTCAATCACCAAGGGTGGTAGGGTATGATAATCCACCCATAGTTTAATGGTCTCTTCTTACACATATTTTATGTCCTATGTAAGCATGTTTTACTTAAGCATTAATCATACATGCCATATTGTTACTATGCTAGATATTGTTTATCTCAATACATTTTAACTATGGTCCCTATCTCTTGTTGAATTGCATCCTATATACTTAGTATATTTAAACGTACTAACACACACTCTATTCCTACATGATGTCACCATGTAAGAATCGGAGCACCGCTTGATAATACTCCTCCTCCATGTGGCTAGTTCGATTCTCCTACAAGCTTGTTGGTGAGTTCTCTATTTCAGGGGACGTTGCTTATGATCTCTTGCTATGTATTAAGACTATCTTTCTTTTGGTTATGTATTAACTATGAGGGTGAGCTAGGTTGCTTGGCTTGGCCCCCGCTCTTATCTATATAGTAGAGATGTTGTTGAACATATTATGTATCTATGCTTGAGCCTCGACTCTCTTGTTTTTTTTTCTTGATGTTACAATAAGGAAGTTTACCCATAGTCCCAATTTCCCTTGTTTATGCTTTTTCATATCATCATTTTAATTGCTTCTCCAACCAAAAATGTGTAATGATATGCTATGAGGCTTATTTGGGGTCCCTTAGGGTTGGGTCAGGAGAAAGATGGTCTCTAGGCCCTAAGCTTGGGTCGTGACAAAGATGGTATGAGAGCACTAGGTTTTTAGATCCTCGGAGTCCAACATGCCACGTTGATTAGAGTACTATTCATAGTTGTGTTGTGCACCACAACTATGAGCAGGAGGCTGTGACACGTTTTAGGAAATGTTTCCCTTCTTACAGTTTTAAATCATGCTATAGAGTTGAAGTAAGATCTCGTCCCCTAATGCTTGTTCTTTTCTATGCTAGATCATGCCTAACATGAGAGGAAGTTGAGCCGGCACGCACGAGGAGCAATCGGCCTATAGAGAGCTTAGGGATGCTCTCACCTTATTTGCACAAATGGTTACTAATTAAGCCAATCAAGGAGACCAAGCCCCTCATGCTCCTACACCGGCCTCTCGGGTGAGAGACTTCATGAGAATGAATCCCACAGAATTCCATGGGTCAAAGATAAGTGAGGACCCTCAAGAATTCATTGATGAGGTTTACAATATTTTATCTATCATGAGTGTGAGGTCAGAGGATAAGGTGGAGTTGGCGGCCTACCAACTCAAAGGGTTAGCTCAAATATGGTACAACAATAGAAGGAAGAAAAGGGAGTCAACTATGTGGTTCTTTGGGAGTTGTTCAAGGTGGTCTTCCTTAATTAGTTCTTCCCCCTTGAACTTAGATAAGCTAAGTTGGGGTCCATGAGTATGAGGGAGTATGCCCTCAAGTTCAACAAACTTTCGAAAGATTCTCCACATTTGATGGCCGACTAAAGATCTAGGATCAATAAATTTGTGATAGGTGTGTTCGACTTGGTTAGTGAGGAGTGTCGGTCTGCCATGTTGATTAGTGACATGGACTTGTCACGTTTGATGACCTATGCTGAGAAAATGGAAGAGGAGAAATTGAGAAAGAGGAGGGTCATGAGGCTAAGAGGGCCTATTTTGAGGGTAAGTTCCAAAAGGGTGGCTGGATCCACCAAGGCCAAGGGTCCTCTCATGCTTCTAATAAGGGATTTGCCAATAACTTCCCAAGGACCCAAGAACTGGTGTTGTGGTTCCTAATGAGGTATGTCCTAAATGTGGTAAAGGTCATAAGGGCCTACGCTAAAGAGATACTAATGCATGTTTTGGTTGTAGGGAAGTGGGTCACAAAAAGGTGGAATGCCCTCGACATCGCAACAAGGGCAAAGAGGTTTGTCCACAAAGTGCTAATATAGTTCCTTTAGGGAGAGATGGCTGAAAAGATGGTGTTTAAGGCAGAATTAGTTTTATGCTTTGGATAGGAGGCAAGGGGTGGATGAGGTCCCCGATGTCATTATCGGTATGTTGAAGATCTTTGACTTTGATGTGCATGCATTGATTGATCTGATTGCCACTCTTTCTTTTGTTATCCCCTTTGTTTCCAAAAAGTTCCATTTACCCCAAGTTGTTGCATAAGTCATATGAGGTATCTACTCCTATTGGTGCATCTATTGTTGCTAGAAAAGTGTATAGAAGTTGCCCTATTTGCATCTTGTATAAAATATTGTCTTGTGATCCTATTGAGTTATACATGGTTGATTTTAATATTACTCTTGGGATGGATTGGTTGCACACATACTATGCTTCTATTAATTGTAGAACCCGTAGGGTCAAATTCCAATTTCCAAATGAACCCGTCCTTGAGTGGGATAGTCAAGATATGGTGGTCAACGGTAGATTTATCTCTTGCATTAAAGCCCGTAAATTGTGCCATTACCATCTTGTGAGGGTCAAGGATGTGGAGTCTAAATCCCTTTCCCTAGAGTTGATTCCAATTGTAAATGAATTTCTTGATATCTTCCCAAATGACCTTCCCAGTGTTCCTCCCGAAAGGAAAATAGACTTTGGCATAGACCTCCTCCTCAATACTCAACCCATTTCTATTTCCCCTTACTGTATGGCCCCGGCGGAGTTGAAGGAGCAATTGAGGGACTTATTGGAGAAGGGGTTCATTAGGCCTACCAATCACCTTGGGGTGCACTGGTGCTGTTTGTGAAAAAAGAAGGATGGGTCCCTTAGGATGTTTATTGACTCCCGGATACTCAATAGGGTCACCATTAAGAATAGGTATCCTCTTCCAAGGATTGATGATTTGTTTGACCAATTGCAAGGGGCTAGCCATTTCTCTAAGATTGATCTTCGGTCTAGGTATCATCAAGTAAAGGTGAGGGAGTGTGTGACCAGATATTCATGCTCCAACAAGAAAGTGGTCGTTGTCGGCAATTATCATAACAAAAAGGGTAGGATCGAATCCACAGAGAATACAAGGTTTGACTAAGAGAATTCACTATCATTCTTGTCTAGCATTTATAACTAAAATCTTAAAAGGGTGGGGGTTGTTATTCAAGATAAAGAAAAATAAATATTATACCACGATGTGGGAAAACACTCAATTTTAGGGACAAGTTGGGAATTGTGTTCCCCATGGTTCGTTGACTCGATTAAGCTAGATAACATAACTACAATTAGAGATTCGAATGCAAGATGGTAATGTAGGTTCTTCCAGGCCTCTTTTGAAGGTAAAGGTCGAATTTCACCATGGCACTTAGTCAACAACCATGGTGTGCCAACTAACTATTACCTATCATAGGGTGACCGATAAGTCATAATCGGGGTTTCATATCAGGTTCTTCACATCTTGGACTCAACTAGTATGACCCACTAGTACGAATTATACTCATATGCTCCTCTCATAGTCTAGGCCTTCAGTTGTTGATCCAAAGTTTGGGCTCTCTAATTCCTGCTAAGAGCACACCTATACGAGTCATAGTGAGACTTAGGACTAGTTGGATGGCCTCGTAGGGTTGACCTCCACTTAGCAAATTTCTGATTTTTTGGTCTCTATTTGTTGCTATGATAGTAACCTATGACTTGTAGCTTGGGCTATGACTTGTAGGTGAAATCGTATGTCCTACGCTTTAGCAAAATCTGCAATTTTTCTCCATCATCATGCCAACCTAACTTTTCTGCAAGAACAGCACAAAAACACATAAAAGCCATAAAAAGTCGCATTAACAACTCACAAAATCCTTTATTTTAGGCATCAAATGTGTTGTATTTTGACAGCACATCAATACCCTTAACTTAGAATTGTTACTTGTCCTCAAATGATGGCTCAATCTATGAAGACAATGAGAAATACATAGCAGTCATACCAATGGCATATACATCTTTCATGCTAATTCGGGTACCCAACTATTATTTTCAAAACCCAAGATGTGAAGCTACTAAGCACAACAAAACATGATGATGAATCTAGCAACCCAACTATGATAAGCTAAGGAGCATCAACCATTCACAATCACTGATGTAGTCATATGTTAATCAAGTAGTACAAATGCCCTCAAAGAAAAGAAGTCCCTCTCACTCACTCAAGAAGCATTTAGAATGCAGGGACTGAGGAAGTATTCTCACTCTCATATCTCTCATCAAAAGGTGCTATTGAAATTCATTCACAATGACTAAAACCATAGGCTTGCCTCTATACTCATCTTCTAGCTTGGTGACAAAGTGGATTTGGATCATTTTAAGACTTACGGGCTTGTAACCTAGGTTCAAGGGGCTTTGGTATGGCATTTTAGGCAAGTAGTGACTAAACGCTATCCTTGAACCATGTTTACCAACAGTTTTAGATTTCATAACCCAACCTTTTTCATTAAATCCACCGTTATTCTCCTGCTTCAAACGTTTCTCGAGTGTTTTCTTTCTATTTTCAGTTGTGCCTTATTTCTGCAATCAATTCTTGCTACTTTTTCTCAACTCAAGGTACTTTTCCTTTCTTTTTATTCACTCAGTTCTTGACTTTTTATTTGTTTCTTTATCTCCCAACTAACCACCTTATTGTTGTTGCTTTACCACAATAAAGGTCACCCTCAACTTAGGCTTTTAGCCTAGGGTGAAGTACATAAAATCTATTCCCCAAACCAGTGCCATAATTTGTAGACACCCTCAACTTAGGCTTTTAACCTCAATTAAGTTTCACATGTTCAAGGATAGACCAGGGCCAATATCAAGGTATTTCATCAAACAAGGTTAAGCTAGTAAGGTGTTAAGAAAGAATGAGTACATGAGAGGCTCAAAATTTTGGAACAAGGGATTCTATCACTCATTTAGTATCTTATTCAGGCTAAAAGTGGGTTCACACAAAGAATAATAGGTTAAGATCTTTTCCAAATCAACCATATCACCAAATCAATCTTAGAGTACTAAGGCAAGTTCTGAGTCCATACAAGATGCATGAATGCGTGTAAAATAAGTTCATAACACACATGGCATTGCACCCACAATCAAGCATAGACTCACAGGTTATGCTTAAATCCTCAACTTACCTTTACATTATCAGAACAAACATCACCAGACCATCAAAATACATGAACAAATCAATACTCACAACCTCAATAATTTTGAGGGTACCCAACTTTTCAGATTATTAAAAAAGCATTTAAAGACTATGTATATGCCAACAGATAACACTAATATGAATTTACATATTATCTATACTACCTAAACATGCCAGTGCAACAGAAAATTAAACATCCACAAGGAAAAAGAACCATAGCAAGAAGACCTTGGGATCAAAATATTTGAAGTTATGGACTCGAGGCTATTAACACTTCACCTTAGTCCATAACTTCCCACACCCCACCAAAATAGAATACCTTGTCCACAAATAAAGATAAGAATGAGAACCAAACTCAATAACATAGAGAGATATATATGCATACATTAAAAATTAAAAACTAACATCCAAATTATAAGTAAAAACAACATCCAACAGAAAACAATACTTAAAAAAATCCAAAAATCAACATAAGAAAAAGATTGTCTAAAATAGAACAAACTATCCACAATGACAAAAAAAGAAATGGGGTAAAAAGGAGTCAAACATCATGGTGCATCAAGCACCGGTCTCTGGCTGGTCTACAGGGTCCTGGGTTACCATCTCTTCCTCAGCTGTCTGGGTGGCAGCTGTACGTGAACTACCTTCTCCATGTGATTGTTACTGCTTCCTATCTCTTTGTATTGCCGCCAATAGGATCGACTCCTGCACTACCTCCTTTGGTATCGGCTCCTCCACTGGGGCTACTGGATCATCAACTTGAGGCCTCTTCTGTCTCATCTTTGGAACATCTGTCTCGAGGGGCCTCTTCCCATGAGCATGTGGGTGGTCAATTAGCCTGTCAAATACCTCGTCACTCACTGGTGCTACCTCTGGGACTACAGAAGGAGCTGCTAACATCTGTAATAGGTCAACCTTGAACTTGGCCAACTCCTCAGTCACCGAGCTCATGCCAGTAGGCCTAGCATCCTCAAGTCTCCGCTGGACTCTAGCCTTAAATGCATCGACTGAGGCATCTACCGCTCTGACTCTCTCATCAACCAATACACGGGATGAATGCTGTCATCCTCTCCTCAAAGTGCCTCATGGTCTAGCTGACCCAAGGTCTGACCTGTGCTGCTAAAGCTTGAAGCCTGGACTCCGCCGTAGGCACTCTACGCAATAGTTCCTGAAAAGCAACAACAGAGATAATAGAATCAACCTGTAATGGAGATGTTATTAGTACTGGCATACTGGGGGATGGTGCATACTCGATCTCGACAGCTAGTGAGGGCTCTGCAGTAGCTGAAGTAGTGCCGATAGCAGCTGGAGGTAAACCCTGAGTATGAGGCTCTACCAGAATGGCACTGGAATGGCTAGAGGAGTTGCTCGAGGTAAAGCCACCAGGTTTTCGTCAGCCTTGACCAGGCTAGGGTCCGTGGTGCATTTGGCCTCTATGTGTTGGTCCAGGTGGGGGTTGATAGGAAGACCCGCTGCACTGCACAAATGATAAATCAAAATAGGAAATCGCAGTGAGGTGTTCTTCTGGACTCGTGGATCTGCTCCGAGATGATTTGGCCTAGTCTATCTCATGACCAGGTAGAATGTTGGCTAATAACACAGCCCGCTCCAAGGTGATCCCATTATCCGTGAAAGTGGGCCGAATACGTCAACAGATAATGGACTACCAAAACTTGGCCCGAAAAGAGAGGTGGGCCTTCAATATAGGGTTTGCGTGGTTTGTAACCCACGTGGACTCGAAACCCTCCTCACAACTCTGGTTGGCAATCTACTGTAGAAGTTTTGTCCTAGCCCCAATGTATTTCCCAGCTCTTCTCATCTTGTCAATGCATCCATCATACTCTGCAATAGACTGAAGCACTCTATAAGTGGGCCCAAAATGGAGTCGTTGAATAGTCTCCTCCGAAATACGAACCCTCTTACCCTGTACTGGTAACTGCCACAACCTCGGCTGCTTAATCGATTTCTTGTTTTTCGGTAACCCTCGACGGAGTGTGGGAAGATACACCCTATAGAACTCACAGACTACGTAAGGGGCACATTTTCCAGCTGTTGTGTGGTCTATTGCAATTTGTGTCTTTCTATCTCCTCATCTAATCCCGACACCTTATCTAACCCTGAGTCATTCAATCTAGACTCCTCATTAAATTGTCGCACCGGCTTGCCCTGTTCCTTAGGCTCTAACACCTGGTCGTATATCTCCTTCATCCCTGGGACACACCATCTGAAGTCGGTTGGCAGTTGTGACTAGACTTCCTCCTGCTGGGTCTGGGATGTGCTCTCAGATTCCAACTCTGACCTTGAGTGTGTAGGGGTCATCTGTGGTAGGCTGCTATTAGACCCGTCTCTATTACCCTGTTGTTCCTCCTCTTCAAACGGGGAGAAACTATTAACTTCCATGGGAATCTGCATTGTAAGTGCCCGGGTTTGAGGTATATTAGCTTCAGGGTCTATTCTGACCCTGTGAACCTCTAGAGACCCCTCAAATCTCTCGGCCTCGAAGGATTTTTTCAAGCAAACTCCAATGAAATGTTTGAATTGCTCGTTTATCTTTTGGAGGCATTGTATCTGCAAAACAACCATATAACAGCATATGATCTTCAAGATGTTTGACCAATCAATGATCACAAAGCAAAGAACAAGAAACACAACCATGTAAACATAGAAGCAAAACAAAACAGAAGGAAAATTTCTGATGCAATTGTGGGTTTTCAGGTAAGAGTACAGTTACGACTCGTAGTTATGACTCGTATGGCATCCCATGAGTCATACACTAGCCTTATAGTATCAATATTTCTTGTAAGAATTTAGTCTAAACTCAGATATGAGGGCAATTATGACTTGTAGGGGAGCCGAGGAGTCGTAGGTTGGCCTCATACCTATTTCTGAGGACATTTTTAAGAATTCAATCAGAATTACGTAACCCTTACTATGAGATGCAATGGGTATTATGAGTCGTATGTGGGTCTTGTATGAGAAACATGAAGAAACCAAAGGTAACTAATGCTTGCTACGAGAGCCCATTGTGACTCGTAGGGAAGCCTACGAGCCATAGGAGGGCCTCGTAGCTGAAAACAACGGACACCAGTAGTGTCTTAAAATTTCCCACAATAAGCTCAACCAACACAAACAAACTTAGGAATTCGCAATTAAAAGAGCAATATGATATATTTGACACATAGATAGCCTCAAAATGACATCCGAAAGTTACAGCAGTCATTATCCCTAAGAATTGAAGTCAGCTCCTCATTACGTCGATCAAACCCAGGGTAATTTCGTATCCAACTAATACTTTGATCAACAAAACATTCCATTAAAATGTAAGAGCAATTCAAACACTTTAAACCAAATCCAACATGCTTTGAATATAAAACAACCCATACCTCTTAAATTCCGATTCCAAAGTGGTTGAGCAACAATTAAACACTAACTTCTATATACCAATAATTTTCACAATTATGACTAATCATTCAAGGATTTTCATCAAGGCTTGATTCA
Organism: Solanum clarkiae; assembly: GCA_011800125.2. Classification (NCBI taxonomy): domain Eukaryota; kingdom Viridiplantae; phylum Streptophyta; class Magnoliopsida; order Solanales; family Solanaceae; genus Solanum; species Solanum clarkiae. The sequence goes on along the minus strand of JAABOM020081968.1, from coordinate 22,182 downwards.
AAGAAAAATACTTTAAAACATACAAACCCTAGGTTCCATGTCTAGGTCTCCACATCACCACATGGGTATGAGTAGTCATGGTCAAAACAAGCATAAGATCATACGAAGAATGAATTCACCACAATAGTTCATCAAATCTAACCATGAAGCTTACCAATCGATAGAAGATATTAACCAAGGCAAAAGAGACCAAAAACTAAGCAAAAACCCTTGAAAATAGTGACCTCGCCAGAATTCTTACCAGAAAATAGCATGGGTAGCCGGGATTTTAGTCGGATAATGTCACGCCCAAAGTCCCATTAGGGCGGACTGGCACCCATTGCCTATAAAGATCGGGAGAACCAACCTATATCTATGCACTTTCTATACACATTATAAGGGATTTCTACATTCAACATGTCTTTAATAAAGTAGACAGTAATAACAAGCCAAAAAGAAATGTATATGGCTAGGCCATTAGGCCATGGTGTTAAAAGTACGAGACATGACCACACTTTAATTTACATAGTCTATAAAGCCTTTAGATAAGGAAAAGTATCTAATAAGGGCCGGGATAGGCCCCGCCTCGACCAACTGTACAATACAAACATATAATCTCTATACACACACAAAGCTCTGAAGCAACCTAGAGCTTGGTAACATCAGCCGGATATCCTGTACTCCTACTGGGGAGATCTACTTGCACCTGTACCTGCAGCATGAAATGCAATTCCCCCGTAAGGGACGTCAGTACGAGATAATATATTGAATATGTAAGGCAGGAAATACTGTTTATGAAGTAACAGTGCAAATGAAACTATACACTTGTGTAGGATAAGAAACCACCTTTAGTTATACTATGGGATCATGTACTTAATGTGCTTTTTATTACTTTACCTTTACTGTATAATCTGTGCACAGCATGTAATACAAATGACTAGCTGATCAGTGGTAAATCTATATCGGGATCGGCCCTTGCTAGGATGATAGGATCGACCTTGGCTAGGTGATTCTTCCACCCCTCGGGTTACCACCCATCCATAAGAAATATACTTTATCTTTCAATTACCTTTAAGGTAATTCTTTTGGTGGTCATAATATTCGAGCTGTAGGACTATAGATACAACATAAGACACGTAAATAATCACAAAAGACAACACCATAATGAAAGGAGTAAGTTACACAAATAATGAAATGCATAGGAGGTAGAACATCACATGAACTTTATTTAGTAGAACGAATTCGTATATCTTAGTATCCAAGTACGTATGCAGATTTAAAGATGACTATGTATGGGAGCCTATGAATATGTGAAAGAGTTGATACATGGTTAATTATTATGTCGGAGTTGGTAAGTTCCTTTATGTGCCAAGTAGGGATCTATGTTTCATCTTGACAGCCCAATCTCATAAAAAAACAACATACGGGCAGCAAGCGGGTATTTATAAACCCGAGCGTATTCTTTCAACCTCTCCACCCCTAATCATATTTTCGAATACACATTCTCATATACATATCATGTGAAGCCTGTTATGGTGCCATTCAGTCTTATAATAGCCCACAAAGCACAACACATAACAATTCTATGCAATGTACAAATAGGCGGCATAGAGTTACGTCCCTTTACCCCATTTTGACGTCGACAATTTCAAACCTGTTTCAACTTTACCCAAACTGTCCACAACACATGTATACATACAAAAAGCCTTAAAACAGTCTAAGAACAGTACCAAAGCATTCATTAAGTATGTGAGGCAATAGCCTCCCATCCAACAGCCCACAAGTTTGTATTAAGAACACAACTACGATATCCTATAAGAACTCACTTTTGCGGACTGTAAAAGTGGTGCAGCAGCCTTTATACATCATTTAAGAACCAACACTCATTAATAACTATAGCCTCCATTCATAATCAATCCAACCAAAAAGAGAAAAGCTTCCAAAAGAACAATAAAAATGTATAACAATCTTGGAACACATGTTGTCCAAAATTTTCAGCATATACTTAACCAACATAGTCTCTTATTTTTTCATGAAGAAATCTTACTATAGACACAATCATAATCACTTACATTTACTTCAAGGTTGAGGGCCTCCTTAAGAACCCTAAAAGATTCCTTTGGCTTCTTTACAATGTCAAGAAAAAGTTGAGAGAAAACTTGGAGAACAATCTGATTTTTTTGTTCAAGTTGAAAATGATTTATGAGAGTTATTTTAAACCCTTTTTAAAGGGGGAATTTTGCTGACATACTAAGGAAGTTTTAGCCTTAGTTTACCAAGATGGTGATGCATCTCCTTTCCCATTTCACTTGGGCGTCATTGGGTTCAAATTGGTTGGGCCTTGGGTGCCCATTTCTCCCTTTTCTCCTTACCTAGTTTTGGGCCCAATTAGTCAAGTAGGTTGTGATGTACTTTGGCCCTTTTATTATTCATCTTGGGCTGAAAATATAGTCCATTTATGATTCTAAAACATGGGCTAAAATTACACACTTAACATGGACTTTATTCATAATCGGACTTGGACAAATTCGACGTCGGGCTTTATCTCCGTTTATCTAGCAAATTTAAGCTAACCAAGTAGGTGACTCACTTGCTAGCTTCCTAAGTCCTGCAAGCACCTCAATTCTCTCACTTTGTTTACGGCCGTGATCTCCTCAATTTGATGCAAAACATGTATAAGCTCGACCCTCTTAAGCGTTAGATGCACATATCGCCCTATAACATGAGATTCAAGAACTTTTAAAAATGGGTGCTAATTTTACCAAACCATACAATGTTTCATTTGCATAGTACTAGTAATGTAAGAGTGGGGTGTTACAGAAAGTGAATAGGGGAGAGGGATAGAGGGTTTTCATCGATATTAGGGTTGGGGAAATGATATTTGGGGTCAAATTTTATTTTGACCCCTTTTAAATGAAACTGGGTCAACATTTTACATATTGTAGATCAGGGCTGCGAGACCCCGACTATGAGTCGTAAGGGGTCCACAACTCATAAGTCTTGGTCTCGTAGCAAACCCATCAATTGTGAAAATTTAGAATGCATATCTGGGCACTACGAAACCCAGTTACGACTCATAGGAGACAGTACGAATCGTAATGTTGGCTCGTAGTATTTGTGGCAACTTCTGATATTCACTATTTCCCTCTACGAGGCATGGCTATGAGTCGTAGTGGTGACTATGACTCGTAAGCTTTCTTGTAGAGAGTGCTCTAAATGCTAGTTTCTCACTTCTTAAGTTTTTAATTTCCACCTGCAAACCAAGTCTTAAAAGCACCACAATGTTCAAAATATTACAACTGTATCAATGTCTTCCAACTTAAAACAATCAAACACCATACTACCTAAAATCTCAACAACCAAACACACTTAAAATAGACAGCTAATTATCAAAAATGCTTGAGTTGCCTCCCAAGAAGTGCCTTGTTTAACATCGTGGCTCGACTTTGTCATCAACAATCATCAAGGGTCCATATTTCACTCTTAAGCTCGTCCGAGTGTTTCATGGATTGGCGGATATCAAACATAACCTCTACATCATTTACCCAGAACCGAAGTTGAACCGAATCCATATCCACTAGAGCTCTCTCAGTGGCCAGAAATGGTCTTCCCAAAACAATGGGCACCTCCAAATCAACCTCACAATCAAGGATCACAAAATCTGCAAGAAAGATGAATTTATCGACTTTACAAGCATGTCAAGAAGCATTCCCTCCGGCTTTTGATGGTTCGATCTACGATGAGCAATCGCATTCTTGTTGGTGTAAGAGTGCCAAGACCAAGCTTTTTGAATGCAACAAGAGCCATTAGATTGATGCTCCCTCCTAGGTCACACAATGCTCTTGCAAACTCAACATCACCAATGGTGCAAAGGATGGTGAATGCATCTGGGTCCTCTCATTTTTTAGCATGGCATTTAGTCATGATCGCACTACATTGTTGGAGTTCCTGTGAGACCTCTTGGCTCAAAGTGTGTTTCTTTGTCACCAAATACTTCATGTACTTGGCATACCCGGGCATCTTCTCCAAAGCTTCTAGAAGTGGAATGTTGATGGATAGTTGCTTCAACATCGAGAGGAAGTGTTTGAATTTACCCTCCTCTTCCTTTTTCTTAAGCCTTTGAGAAATGAGGAGGAGGCTTTGGAATTTACTTCAATTTTTCGTGCTCCCTTACCTCTTTTATTTGCATTCTGGCAATCTCCAGACCTTCTCCCTCAACCACAATTTCACCACCAAGAACATTCTCATCATATTCATCCACAATTATCGGCATAGGGGGATCTATGGTGCTTTTGCCACTCTGAGTCATGACTACCATACAATGTCCTTCATTTTTTGGGATTTTGAACCGTATAGCTTGGTAAGGTACCCTTTTGGCGTTAGTTCAATTGCGAAGAAACTTGCCCAAAATTGTTGTTCTAGTTGCTTAATCGCCACTGAGTGAGACTTTTTATTTTGGTTAATACTTGAAATATCTGTTTTCATTCCCTTTAAAGTCTCATCTTAGTGGTCGGCCCTCTTTAACAGGTTGTCAAACATTCCTTCGATCCTAGTATTACTTGACCCAACATTATGTTTATGAGATGGCATATAAGGATCATTCCGGTAAACATCTATTCTACATCATTCAGCATCCGGCATCCTCTCACTTTCATAGTACCCACCTCGGTTATTTCTATAAGCACCATCATGATTGTAGTTCCAACTTTGATTCCCAGAACTTTGTCTCAATAGTTTGAAGTGGACCCTTGAGGGTTATTCCGTAAACCTGCCACTTGATTACTCATAAAACAAGCATCTTCATCAAAGAATGGATCTTCATAGATGGGAGCCTTAGGAGATAGGTGAGTGACCGCTTTGACACTTGCTTGGTTTTGCTTCAAAACCAAGTATATGCTTGTACGAAGTTGAGCAAGTTGCTCGATAATCTCTTCATTGACCTTTTCTTGCTCATTATTGGTGTTGACCACAAAAGAACTGTTCATTGTACCTCTCTCTGATTGACCCCATGCTCTATTTGGTTTAACTACTTGCTCCATCCTTGCGGCTATCAATGCAAAGGGTTGGTCAAGAAACTTGCCTCACATGATTGTGTCGATGCAAGCTTGACTATTCTCATCAAATGCCCAATAGAAGATCTCAACCAAGGCATCATCAACAATCTTGTGATCGGGAACCATCCTAAAACATTTGGTAAAATCTCTCCCATGTTGTTCTAACAGAGTCACCCGGCAATTGCTCAAAGTTGTTTATTTAATCCTTCAACTTCTTCTTCTTAGATCTTGGGAAATATCTTCCAAGAAATACTCTCTGAAGCTCTGCCCAACTTGTTATGGTACCTGGAGGAAGCTCAGACAACTGTACAGCTACATTCCCAGTAAGTGACTATAGGAACACTCGTAAACCAACAGCGTCAAGAGAAAGATTGTGTCGTCGTAACACTCTTGTAAACAAACACCACATTATGGAGATGACGGTGAGGATCCTCTGAGGGTAGCCCTGTGAATAATCCATAGTTTTGGAGCATTTAAATAATCTACTCGACACCAAGAACTTAGCGTCTGCCAGTAATAGAGGCAACGTTATAGCACCAGTAATGTCCATGGTTATAGGGTTCAAATGAAATTGGTTCCATCCATAAGCATTTTTGTTAAAGTCCCTAATCTGAGGCCTATTATCCCTCAGTGATGGATTCTCCTCTCTTCCCATATCCTCATTCATATTCATATCCTCCTTAACCGCAATATCCTCATTACTTGACCCATTCTTCTAAAGAGTCTATGGATCTCCAAATTGATCGAAGCTAAGGGACTTCCTTGGCCCCTTGTGTTGGGCATACAACCTAGTACATCCTGCAATTAAAATCAAATAGCAAAAACAAAACAAAATTAAAATACAAGAGAGTTTAGAAATTAACACTAGAACTAATTAATAGTAAAATCATGTCAAAACCTAGTTGTATTCCCTGGCAACGACGCCATAATTTCTTACTTGATGTTCACACCCTAATAAGAAAATGGTCATTGTCAGCAATTAACCTAACCAAAAAGGTAGGATTGAATCCACAGGGAATACTGGGTTTGACTAAGAGAATTCGCTATTATTCATTTCTAGCATCTATAACAAAAATCTCAAGGGAAGGGGGGTTTGTGATTATAGACAGAGAAAAATAAACATTATACTACGACGTGGGAAAACACTCAATTTTAGGGACAATTAGGGAATTGTGTTCCCTATGGTTCATTGACTTGATTAACCTAGATAACATAACTACAATTAGAGATTCGCATGCAGGACGGTAACTTAGGTTCTTCCAGCCCTCTTGTGAAGGTAAAGGTCAAATTTTACTATGGCGCTTGGTCAGCAACCATGGTGTGCCAACTAGTTGTTACCTATTGTCCCAGTCAACCTCCCGTTGGTCAGGTTTGGTTGATTAGATGAGAACACATCAATTCATCTATTTCTCTTTTCCTATTCGTCACTACATTGGTCGGGATTGTGATAGCAGGTGGGGTTTGGTGTTGGCCACCACCAAACAACAATCATAACAAAGAGAAATAGACAATACATGCAAAACCTCAATTATAGGAATGCACTAACCTAGGTCATCTCAAGTAAAATACCCATGGTTCCCACCACCCCAAATTGTGGGTGTTTAGCTACTCATCGCTTAGGTGAAACCAAAAAAATGCAAATATAAAACATGATTGAGAATTTTTCCCAAAATAATGAAGGTTGAAGATGCCACCAATTGCAAACCAAAAACTTGATAGATTGATAATAAGCACAAAGCAAGATTTGCAATCCCCAAAACTGAGTTTTCCAAGAGAAAATGATAAGATAAGCTAAGACTCTAAAAGTTGCCTTGAGAGCATCTTCAAAGATGATATTTTCTCCCCAGATTTTGAATCTCCCTGAGAAAATGCTAACTTAAACTATTTATAATGTTTACAAAATAACCCTAAAAATTATACAGAAAAGACAGCTGGAAGCTGGTACGCCTCGTAGGTACGACCCGTAGGGTGATGAGTCATAATCGGGGTCTCATATTAGGTTCTTGGCATCATGGACTCAACTGTTATGATCCACTGGTACGAGTTGTAACTTGGGGTACAACTTGCAGGTGAACTCATATGTCCTATGCTTCAACAAAATCTGCAATTTTTCTCCAACATTGTACCAACCTAACTTTTTTGCAAGAACAGCACAAAAACACATAAAAACCATAAAAAGTCACATTCAGAACTCACAAAATCCTTAGTTTTAGGCTTCAAATATGTTGTATTTTAACAGCACATCAGTGTGATATTCCCACGATGGCCTTTTGGACTAGGTATGGGCATTATGAGTTTGTTCTGATGTCTTTTGGATTGACCAATGTACCGGCCATTTTCATGGACCTTATGAATAGGATTTTCAAACCCTACATTGATTCATTTATTGTGGTATTATTTGATGATATTTTGATCTATTAATGTGGTGAGGAGGGGCATGGGGCTCATTTGAGGGTCATGTTGTAAATATTGAAGGAGGACAAAATTGTATGCTAAATATGAAAAGTGTGAATCTTTGTTGAGGGAGGTTGCCTTCCTAGGATGTGTGGTGTCGGGGGATTGTATAATGGTGGATCCTAAAAAGACCAATGTGATTAGAAATTAGCCTAGACTATTGACCAGTCGGATATTAGGAGCTTCTTGGCTTTAGCGGGCTATTATCGAAGGTTTATGAGAGCTCTTCTATTGCTTCCCCTATGACAAAATTGACTCGAAAGAAGGCTAAGTTTGTGTGGACTGATGAATACGAAAGGAGCTTCTAAAGCTTGAAAGATAAGATTGTGTCCACTCCTATATTGTCTATACCGGATAGGCTTGAGGGATGTCATGACCCAAGCATATGGCCTAGACATGACACGACATAAGGGGAACTCGAAGGGACCCAAAGAAAGCCTCTTAGAACATCATTACACATCCTTGGTCGCGGAAGCAACAAAAAATGCATCAAGAGAAAAGAAAGTGGGACAATCAGGGCTAAGGGAAAGCACTTTCATACCATAGACATCAAGAATAATAGAGTCAAGGCTCTTAGCATAGATACGTAATATCTCCAACAAACACCTCTAATACATAGATAAGAGCAAGGGCCAAGACAAAGATACTGGGCTCACCCTCATAGTCATAATAGACAATAAAGAAGAATGTCTCAATATATAATAAGAGTAACATAGACTAAGGTCCTCGAAGTGGGGGACTCACCAACTAGCTTGAGTAGTATCGAACAAGCCACGTTGAGGAGGAGGATGATCAACTTGGGCCCCGATTCCTACATGGTGATATCATGTAGGCAAGAGTATGTATTAGTACATTTGAATATAATAAGTATATAGGATGCAATGCAACAAGAATTAGACATTGTAGTCAAAATGCATAACAATAGGCAATAGGCATAATATAACAATATGGCATGTATGACCAATGCATAAGTAAAACATGCTTAAGTAGCTCATGATCATATAGGATATCATATGTTTAGAAGATACCAATCTAGATTTCTAAGGTACAAACCCCTCGGTAGGTTAGTGATAATGCCGCCTCATCACTTAGGTGGTAAGGTACAAACCCCTCACTAGATTGCTGATGATGCCGCCCTATCACCCCGATGGAGAAGTACAAACCCTCACCAGGTTGATGAGTACAAATGCCCATCTAGGTTAGTGATGATGCCACCCCATCACTAGGTGGAGAAGTACAAACCTTTCACTAGGTTGATGAGTACAAACCCTTATCTAGGTTATTCGGTTTCGTAGTCCTCTCGGATTGGGCATGATGTAATGCAACACTTTACATAGAATTTATAATATATAAAAGATCATTTTATCATCACATAGTCAACATAATCATATCTCATGCCTTGGACCTTTAATCCCTGGAAAAACCATAGTCAAACATTTTATCAAACACTTGTCAGGTGTGTAATAGGGATACAAGACAATGCAATTTAAAGATGAAATCATGCAAGTAAATCCATTGTAAAACCATCAATTAACACCTTACAAAACCCTCAATCAATATACTTCAAAATCCCTCGTCAAATCTTATAATAGATCCAAGATTTATAGACTCAAAACATAGCAAAACAGTCATAAATTCACATAGCTTTAACATAGTTCATAGAAAAATTCATACTAGTAAACCCATTTGTAAAATCGACTTTAAATCACGAAAATTGAATTAAAAGGAGATTAAGGAACCAAGGGTGAAAGAACCCAATGGCTAAAACCTACATATCTTAGCTTTTAAAGAAACCTTGAAAAAGATCGGAGATGGAGATTTGAAGCATGAAGGAGAATCTAAAAATCAGAATGAGGGTTTGAGACTTGAATTTTAAAAGAAATATAATGCTAAGTGTTTGAGTGAGTGTTGGGGAATGTTTAGGATGATATGAGGATGAAATCAGGCTAAGTATAGGTAAAATCACAGTTGGGAACATTTAGGCCCTAGGCCCAAAAGCCTTGGACCGAGCTACAAATTACTGGCAACAAAATACACAAGTCCACATCTATTCCATGATTCGGACCTATTGCAAAGGCCAAATTAACATACGTCAGTGACAGCTATGCGTCGCGGCACTGTTGCGGACTGATTCTGGAAATTGAAATTTTGGAAATTTGAAATTGTAATTCGATTGTTCCGAAATCGGGATTATACCCTTTTCCCCCTAATTTTGACCCCCTGAACAAGAATATGAAGTTGTACTTTCAATATCGTGCACGGATTTTGAGATATATGGAATTTAAAATTGCAGGCATTCCGAGGCAAATTTTCAGGCACTTTTTGGGGTCGTTTCAATATCTTCACCTTGGGAACATTCGTACCCGAATGTAAGAGAGACGTATAAGACTAGTAATCATAAACAAATAACCCCAAACAAGAATGCAACATTACATTTGAAATACCATTTTTAAAATCTCCACATAAGTGTAAAATCATCACAAACTTGCCAACTTACACATGAATACATATGAATGACATTGGGGCTAAAATATGAGAGTTGAAATCACATAGGGGACTTAGAATTAGTACCTCAGGCTTGAGTAGTGTGGAAATGATAAGGATACCACTTTTGCATGTCCGCTTCAGTCTCCCAAGTAGCACTTTCAATTTGTTGGTTCCTCCATAGGACCTTAACGGATGCCACCTCCTTGTTCCTCAATATTTTCTCTTGCCTGTCCAAAATCTAAATTAGAACCTCCTCATAAGTCAAGTTATCCTCAACAACACCCACAACATCAAGAGGAACAATATCATTAGGATCACCAACACATTTTCTCAACATAGAGACATGGAACACTGGATGAACCAAATTCATTTCACCAGGAAACTTAAGTTCATAAGCTACCTTGCCAACCCTCTTTATCACCTCATAAGGACCGACATATCTTGGACTCAACTTGCCTTTTTACTAAAACGGACCATACCTTTCATTGGAGAAACTTTCAAATAGACCAAATCACACACTTTGAATTCAAGGTCTCTCCTTTTCACATCGGCATAGGATTTTTGGCGACTTTGGACTGTCTTCAATCACTGCCTTATCATCCTAACCTTCTCAAGAGCCTCCAAAACATGATCCAGTCCTAATAAATCCACCTCTTCAACCTCAAACGAACCAACTGATGATCTAAACGCCTCCTATAAAGAGCCTCAAAAGGAGTCATACCAATGCTAGAGTGATAGCTATAGTTGTATGCAAACTCAATCAAAGGATATTGGCCATCCCAACTACCCCTCAACTCCAATACACATGCCCTAAGCATATTTTAAGGGGTTTGAATTTTCCTTTTGGCTTGGCCATCCGTTTGAGGATAGAAGGTCGTACTAAGGTGAAACTTTGTACCAAGACCCTTTTGAAAAGACTTTTGAAAAAGTGTGAAGTGAATTATGAACCACAATCTGATATGATGGACAAATGAATCCCATGTAACCTCACTAACTCATGGATGTACAACCTTGCATACTCTTAATCCCCATATGTGGTCATAACCTGTAGAAAGTGGGCTGATTTCGCCATCCTATCAACTACCACCCAAATGGAATCAAAACCTTTTCTAGTCTTGGGCAACCCAATCACAAAATCCATATTGATCTCCTCCCACTTCCAAGTGGGAATCTATATGTCTTGAGTTAGGCCACCTAGCCTTTGATGTTCGACTTTGACTTGTTAACAACTATGGCAACCGAAAATGAATTTGGCAATGTCCCTCTTCATGCCTCACCACCAATACACATCTCTAAATTCTCTATACATTTTGATGGAACCGGGGTGGATAGAATAACAAGAATTATAGGCCTCATCAAGGATCTTCTCCATCAAACCATCAACACAAGGCATACAACCCACCTTGGTACCTAAGGGCACCATTTCCCCCTTGGGAGGAAACCTCTACTTTGGTTTCTTTCTCCAAGGCCTTCAATTAAAGCAAGGAGGAGTCCATATCTTGTTTTGCTATCACCTCATCAACCAAAGAAGATTTAGACCCATCAACAACCACAACACCATCATCACCAACCTCTTCCATCCTAACCCCCAATCTAGCCGATTGATGCACCTCCCTAGCTATCTCCTTATAACCACCATCAACATGGGCTAGCTACCCATAGACACCCTACTCAAAGCATGCGCCACCATATTTACCTTACCCAGATGATAATGCACACTCATGTCATAGTCTTTGAGAAGTTCTAACCATCTCTTTTGCCTCAAGTTGAGATCTTTTTGAGTGAACACATATTGGAGGCTCTTATGATAGATGAACACATCAACATGCACTGTATACAAGTAGTGCCACCAAATCTTTAATGCAAACACAACGGTGGCTAACTCTAGATCATGGGTAGGGTAATTCCTTTCATATACCTTGAGTTGTCTAGAAACATAAGTTATGACCTTATCATTTTGCATCAACACACAACCCAAACTAACCGGGGAAGCATCACAATACACCACAAATCCCTCAAGCCCATCCGATAGTGACAATATAGGAGCGGACACAAGCTTTTCTTTCAATATTTTGAAGCTCCTCTCACACTAATCGGTCCACACAAACTTAACCTTCTTTTGAGTCATTTTTGTCATAGGGGAAGCAATGGAGGAGAATCCATTCACAAACCTTCTAATAATAACCCACTAGGCTCAAGAAGCTCCAAATATCCGACAGGGTTTATGGTCTAGCCCAATTTCTGATAACATCGTTTTTCTTAGGATCCACTTTTATACCATCCCCGACACCACATGACCCCAGAACGAAACCTCCTTTAACCAAAATTCACATTTGTCATATTTGTCATACAATTTCTCCTCACTCAATCTTTGCAACAAAACCCTCAAATGCCCCATATGCTCCTTCTTACTATATGAATAGATCAATATATCATCAATGAAGACCACAACAAAGGAATCAAGGTAAGGTTTGAAGACCCTATTCATTAGTTCCATGAAGATGGTCGATGCATTGGTCAACCCAAAAGACATCACAACAAACTCACAATGCCCATATATTCTCCAGAAGGCCATTGTGGGAATATCACACTCCCTCACCCTCACTTGATAATACCTGGACTGAAGATCAATATTAGAGAAATAGCTATCCCTATGCAATTAGTCAAATAAATCATCAATTCTTGGAAGAGGATACCTATTCTTGGTAGTGACCCTATTGAGTTGCCGGTAGTCAATGCATATTCTAAATGACCCATCCTTCTTCTTCACAAACAACACTGGAGCACCCCAATGTGATTGGCTAGGTCTAATAAATCCCTTTTCCAACAAATCTTTCAATTGTTCTTTTAACTCCTTCAACTCCGTTGGAGCCATACGGTAAGGGGAAATGGAGATAGGTTTGAGTATCAGGGAGTAGGTCTATACCAAAATCTATTTCCCTTTCAGGAGGAATATCGGGAAGGTCATTTGGAAATACATCGAGAAACTCCTTTACAACCGAAACCGACTCTATGGAAGGAACTGTGGACTCTACATCTCTAACCTTCACAAGATGGTAAAGACACCCCTTAGAGATCAACTTATGGGCCTTAATGCATGAAATGAATCTACCCTTAACCAAAACATCTTGACTTTCCCACTCAAGGACGGGTTCATTAGGAAACTGAAACTTGATCCTATGAGTTCTACAGTCAATAGAAGCATAGTAGGCATACAACCAATCCCAAAAATGGCATCCAAATCTACCATGTCTAATTCAACAAGATCACAAGGCAAAAACTGATGCAAAATGCAAATGGGAAAACTTCTATAAACTTTCCTAGCAACAATTGAAGCACCAATAGCAGTAGGCACTTCATATGACTCATGCAACAACTCAGGGTCAACATGGAACTTTTTAGCAATAAAGGGTAATAAAAGAAAGAGTAGCACCCTGATCAATCAAAGCATACACATCAAAGTCAAAGAATTTCAATATACCGGTAAGAACATCGGGAACCTCACCAACCCCTTGCCTCCTATGTAGAGCATAAAATTGATTATGCCTTGAGGAACCACCTTGAGGACCACCTCTACCCAATGGAATTGCATTTGCACCCCGGCCCTTGCCACGGTTTCTTGGACAATCTACGTTTTTGTGGCCAAGGTCCCAACAATCAAAGCATGCATTAGAACCCTTCAAACATGGGCCTCTATAACTCTCCCACATGTAGGATACACATCAATGGGAGCCACAACACCAATACCTTGAGGCCTAGGGAGGTCATTGGCAAACCCCCTATTAGTAGCATGATAAGACCCTTGGCCTTGATGGAATCGGCCACCCCTTTGGAACTTACCCCCAAGATGAGCCCTCTTGGCCTCATGCCCCTTTCTCTTCCTAAATTTCTCCTCCTCCATTTTCTCGGCATAGGTCATTAATCGAAAAAGTCCATATCACTAATTAGCATGGCGGACTAGCATTCTTCACTTACCAAGTCGGAGACCCCCATCATAAATGTATTCATCCTAGATCTAGGATCGGCCACCAAATGAGGAGCATAATTTTAAAGTTAATTAAACTTGAGGGCGTACTCCCTCACACTCATAGCACCTTGTTTCAAGTTCATAAACTCCACCAACTTAGCTTCCCTAAGCTCAAGATGGAAAAATCAACTAAGGAAAGCCAATTTGAACTCCTCCCAAAGCACCACATTACCAATCCCATTCTCTCCCTTCCATTGATCATACCATATTTGAGCTAGCCCTTTGAGTTGGTATGCAGCCAACTCTGCCTTTTCATTCGATCCAACACCTATGATATACAAGATCTTGTAGACCTCATCGATGAACTCTTGTGGATCTTCATCCACCTTTGACCCATAGAACATCAGAGGATTCATCCTCATGAAGTCTCTTACCCTAGCTCCCGGGGTAGTGGCATGAGGGGCTTGGACCCTTTGGTTAACATTGTTGACCACAACTTGCGCAAGTATAGTGAGAGCATCCAAGAGCTCACCATTGGTAGGTTGCTCCTTGGGAGTTTGGGCCCTTCTTCCTCTAGTGTTTGGCAGGATCTAGCATTGCAAAGAACAATCGTTAGGGGGGAAAACTTACCACAACTCTATAGCACGACTTAGAATATGAAGAAGGGAAACATTTCCTGAAATGTCTCATAGCCTCCTACTAATAGTCATGGCGCACATCACAACTATGAATAGGACTCTAATCAATGCGATGTGTTGGACTACGAGGATCTATCAACCTAATGCTCTGATACCAAGTTTATCACGACCCAAGCCTAGAGCTTAGACGTGACACAATGCAAGAACCCAAAGGGACCTTAACCAAGCTTCTTAGAACATCATTACACATTATTGGTCACAAAAAGAAAAAAACAAGCATCAAGAGAAAATAAAGTGGGACAACCGGGGCTAAGGGAAAGCACTTTCATACCATAGACATCAAGAACAATAGAGTCAAGGCTCTTAGCATAGATACATAATATGTCCAACAAACACCTCCAATACATAGATAAGAGAGGGGGCCAAGATAAAGTAACCGATCTCACCCTCATAGTCAAAATAGACAATAAAGAAGAATGTCTTAATACATAATAAGAGCAACATAGACTAAGGTCCCCCAAGTGGAGGACTCACCAACTAGCTTGAATAGTAT
The DNA here is from genome assembly GCA_011800125.2 of Solanum clarkiae. NCBI lineage: Eukaryota > Viridiplantae > Streptophyta > Magnoliopsida > Solanales > Solanaceae > Solanum > Solanum clarkiae. The sequence continues at coordinate 7,050 of JAABOM020081968.1, read as the reverse complement.
CGAACTAGCCACGTGGAGAAGAAGGATGATCAACTTGGCCACCGATTCCTACATGGTGATATCATGTAGGCAAGAGTATGCATTAGTATGTTTGAATTTATTAAGAATGTAGGATGCAATGCAACAAGAATTAGGCATCATAGTCAAAATGCAGAACAATAAGTAATAGGCATAATACAACAATATGGCTTATATGACCAATGTGTAAGTAAGCAATACTTAAGTAGCTCAAGCTCATACAGTATATCATATGTGTAGAAGAGACAAAGCTGGATTTCCAAGGTACAAACCCCTCAGTACGTTAATGATGATACCACCCCATTACTTAGATAGTGAGGTACAAACCCCTCACTAGGTTGCTGATGACGCCGCCCCATCACCCCAGTGGAGAAATACAAACCCTTCACTAGGTTGATGAGTACAAACACTCTTCTAGGTTAGTGATGATGCCGCCCCCTTACTAGGAGGAGAAATACAAACCCTTCACTAGGTTGATGAGTACGAACCCCCATCTAGGTTATCCGAGTTCTCAGTCCTCCGGATTGGGCATGGTCTAATGCAACACTTTATATAGAGTTTATCATATAGATAATCTCATTTAATCATCATATAGTCAATCATATTATATCTCATTCTTTGGACCTTCAATCCATCAAGAAACCGTAGCCGAACATTTTATCAAACACTTGGCAGGTGTGTAATGGGGGTACAAGATCATGAAATTTAAAGATGAAATCATGCAAGTAAATCCATTGTAAAACCATCAATTAACATCTTGCAACACTGTCAAGCAATATACATCAAAACCCCTCATCAAATCTTGCAATAGATCCAAGATTTATAGCTCAAAACATCGCAAAACAGTCACAAATTCATATAACTTTAATATAGCTCATAGACAAATTCATACTAGTAAACCAATTTATAAAATCAACTTTAAATCATTCAAATTAAGTAAAAAGGATATTAGGGCACCATGCGTGAAACAACCCAATGGCTAAAACCTACATACCTTAGCTTTTGGAGAAATCTTGAAAAAGATTGGAGATGGAGATTTGAAGCTTGAAGCAGAATCTTGAAATCTAGATGAGGGTTTGAAACTTGAATTTTGAGAGAAATATAAGAATAAGTGTTTGAGTGATTATTGGGAAATGTTTAGGATTATATGAAGGTGAAATAAGGCTAAGTATAGGTAAAAACACGATTGAGCCCTTAAACCCAAAAGCCTTGGACCGATATAGAAATAACTAGCAAAAAAATACACAGGTCCGCATTTGGTTCACTATGCGGACCTGTCACAGACGCCAAATTAACATATATCCGCGAGAACTGCACGTCGTTGCACCGTCGTAGACTGTTTCTAGAAATTAAAATTTTGAAAATTTGAAATTGTGATTCGATTGCTCTAATATCATGTTTAGACCCTTCTACCCTATTTTTGACCCCCTGAAAAAAGAATATGAAGTCAGGATTTTGAGATATATAAAATTTAAAATTTTGGGCATTTCGAGGTACATTTTCGGGCACTTTTTGGGTTGTTTCAAGGGACTTGTGGTGTATTGTGATGCTTCTATAGTTGGCTTGGGTTATGTACTAATGCAAAATGGTAATAGGATAGTCTATGCTTCTAGGCAACTCAAAGTTCATGGAAATAACTACCCTACTCATGATCTTGAATTGGCAGCCGTGGTATTTGCTTTGAAAATTTGGCGAAACTATTTATGTGGGGTGTATGTTGATGTGTTCACCTATTATAAGATCCTCCAATATGTCTTCATTCAAAAAGATCTCAACTTGAGGCAAAGAAGGTGGCTAGAACTTCTTAAAGATTATGATATGAGTGTGCATTATCATCTGACTAAGGCAAATGTGGTGGCGGATACCTTGAGTAGGGTTTCCATGCATAGCTTAGCTCATGTTGATGGTGGTGATACGGAGATAGCTGGAAAGTGCATCAGTTGGCTAGATTAGATGTTAGGTTGGAGCAGGTTGGTAATGATAATGTTGTTGTTGTAGATGATTCTAAGTTTTCTTTGGTTGATGAGGTAATGGCAAAACAAAACCTTGACCTATACTTGTTAGAATTGATGGCCTTAGTGAAAGAGGTCAAGGTAGAGGTTTTCTCCCAAAAAGGAGATGGTGCCCTTAGGTACCAAGGGAGGTTGTGTGTACGATGTGTTGATGGTTTAATAGAAAAGATCCTTGATGAGGCCCATAACTCCTCTTATTCTGTCTACCCTCATTCCACCAAAATATATAGCGATTTGAGAGAGGTGTATTGGTCGGGAGGCATGAAAAGGGACATTGCCAAATTCATTTCCAGTTATCATAGTTGTCAACAAGTTAAAGCCGAGCATCAAAGGCTGGGTAGCCTAATCCAAGACATAGAGATTCTTAGTTGGAAGTGCAAGGTTTTTAATATGGATTTCATTATTGGGTGTCGCAAGACTAGAAAAGATTTTGATTCCATTAGGGTTATAGTTGAAAGGATGACAAAATTGGCTCACTTCCTACTGATTAAGACCACATATGGGGCTGAAGATTATGCAAGGTTATACATACATGACTTGATGAGGTTTCATGGGATTCCTTTGTCTATCATATCGGATCGTGGTGCTCAATTTACCTTACATTTTCAGAATTCCTTCCAAGGGGGTCTTGGTACTAGAGTTGAGCTTTCTACGTCCTTCCTCCCTCAAACAGATGGCCAAGCAGAAAGGGCCATCCAAATCCTTGAGTATATGCTCAGAGCATATGTGTTGGAACTTAAAGGTAGTTGGGGCGATCATTTTCCGTTGATTGAGTTTGCCTACAACAATAGTTATCATTCTAGCATCGGTATGGCTCCTTTTGAGGCTCTCTATGGTAGACGTTGTAGATCCAAAGTGGGGTGGTTTTAGGTTGGTAAGGTGGCCTTGTTAGGACTACATCTGGTAATGGAGTCTCTTGAGAAGGTTAGGACGATTAGAGAAAAGTTGAAGATGGCCCAAAGTCATCAAAAGTCTTATGCCAATGTGAGGAGAAGGAATCTTGAATTCAAAGTTGATGATTAGGTATATTTGAAGGTGTCACCCATAAAGGGTGTGGTCCATTTTGGTAAGAAGAGCAAGTTGAGCCCAAGATATGTGGGTCCTTATAGGGTGATGAGAAGGGTTGGTAAGGTAGCTTATGAGTTGGAATTGCCTAGAGAAATTTATTTGGTTTATCCGGTGTTTTATGTCTCTGTGTTGAGGAAATATATGGGTGATCCGAATGCTATTTTGCCTCTTGATGTTGTGGGTGTGGTTGAAGATAATATGACTTATGAAGAGGTTCCGGTTCAGATTTTGGACAAGCAAGTGAAGAGATTGAGAAACAAAGAGGTGGCTTCCATTAAAGTCCTTTAGAGGAATCAACAAGTTGAGAGTGCTACTTGGGAGGCCGAAGCGGACATGCAAAAGTGATATTCGTACCTTTTCCACTCCACATAAGCCTAAGGTATTGATCTAAGTCCTTTATATGATCTCAAGTCTTAAGTTCAACCCTCATGTTATTGGATATGTTCATATTTGAATTGACAAGTTCATGATGATTTTACACTTATGATGAGATTTTTGAAATGGTGTTTAAGTGCATTATTGCATCTCTATGTGAGCTGAAGTTGTCATTTTGTATCTCTCATATACGTCTCTTTGACATTCGGGGAAGAATGTTCCCAAGGGGGAGATATTGTAACGACCCCAAAAAGTGCCTAAAATCCACCTCAGAAGTATCTGGAATTGTCTTTTCAATATATCTCAAAATTCGTGCATGATATTAAAAATCCGACTTCATATTCTTGTTCAGGGGGTCATTTTGAGTGGAAAATGGGTCTAACTCTGATTAAAGAGCAAACGATTAGCAATTTTGATTTTCCAAAAATACAAATTCCAGTGGGGTTTACGCATTCCTTCCGCGATGCATACCAGTGTTAAAACTGGTGTAGATTTTTGACTTCGGTCCAAGACTTTTAAGTTTGGGCCTAAGTGTTCCCCAACGTGAAAAATTTATACTTAGCCATTTTTCACCCTCATATCAATCTCAACGTTCCCCAATACTCATTCAAACACTTAGCCAAATATTTTACTCATAAACTCAAGTCTCAAAACTCTTTTTGGATCTTAAGGATTGCACTCAAGCTTCAAGTCTCCATCTCCAATCTTCATCAAGTTCATCTCCAAAGCTAAGGTATGTGGGTTTCTTTCATGGGTTCCTTTCATCCATGATATCCAAGCCTTCTTTTACTTAAATTTGCATGATTTAATGATGATTTACTCATGGGTCTTATTTATTATGAAAATCACTGCACACTGTGTTGGGGTTTATGAAATCGTGACTGTTTTGCTATGTTTTGAGCTAAGAAACCAAGATCAATTGTAAGATTTGATGAAGGGTTTTGATGTATATTGCTTGAGGGTGTTACCAAGTATCTACTGAAGGTTTTACATTGAATTTTCTAGTATGATTTCACTCTTCAATTGCATGGTTTACACTAGTACTACACACCCTCTAAGTGTTTGATGAAATGTCCAGTTATGGTTTTTTGAGGAATTGAAGGTCCAATGTATGTCTTATGAGTTGAATAACTATATGATGATGATATGATGATGAAATAATGATGAAATAAATGAATGTATATGGTATTATCTATATAGTGTTGGAATGTAATCATGCCCTACTCGGGGGTTGCGCGTCGGGTAACCTTGTCAAGAGGTTCATACCTTAATAACCTATCGGGGAGTTTGTACTTCGGCACCATGAGTGGCAGGGTATGAATATCCATCAACCTTGTTGGGAGTTTGTACCCATCAACCTATCGAGGGTTTGTACTCCAGTACCAAGGGTGGTAGGGTGCGATAATCCACCAACCTATCGGGGGATTTGTACTCTGACACCACGGGTGGTAGGGTGCGACGATTCACCAACCTATTGACGTGGTTTGTACCTCAATCACCAAGGGTGGTAGGGTATGACGATCCACCAATAGTTGAATGGTATGTTCTTACACATATGTTATATCCTATGTAAGCATGTTTTACTTAAGCATTAATCATACCTTTCAATTGTTACTATGCTAGTTATTGTTTATCTCTATGTATTTTGACTATGGTGCTTACCTCTTGTTGCATTGTACCCTACGTACTTAGTATATTCAAATGTACTAATGCATACTTTATACCTATATGATGTCACCATGTAGGAACTGGTGCACCGCTTGATCATCCTCCTCCTCCACGTTGCTAGTTCGATTGTCCTACAATCTTGTTGGTAAGTCCTCTATTTCGGGGAAGTTGCTTATGATCTCTTGTTATGTATTAAGATTATCTTTCTTTTGGTTATGTATTAACTATGAGGGTGAGCCCGAAGGCTTGTCTTGGCCCCCGCTCTTATCTATGCAGTAGAGGTGTTATTGGACATGTTATGTATCTATGTCTGAGCAACGACTCTCTTGTTTTTTTTTCTTGATGTTACGATATGAAAGTTTACCCTTAGTCTCAATTTACTTTGTTTATGCTTTCCTACTATTTTTGTTTTAATTGCTTCCGCGATCAAGGATGTATAAGAATATGTTATAAGGCTTGTTTGGGGTCCCTTCGGGTTCCCCATTTGCCGGTCACGTCTAGGACCTAGGCTTGGGTCGTTACATCCTCCCACATACATATGTTATGTCATACAAGTTGATTATCTACATGCATGTTTTTAACTCAAGTACTGATCATATATGTCATGTTGAGATTATATCTATTGATTATGATAATGCATCTTGAATATTATGGCTTATGTCATTGTTGCATTGTAGCTTGCGTACTTAGTACATTCCAAGTACTAATTCATACTCTATGGCTACATGATATCACAATGTACGGACTAGACCTCCTATTGATCCTCCTCCTCCACGTGGCTAGCCAGATCGCTTGAAGTTAGCTTTGGATGAGTCCTCAAATTCGGAGACAATATCTATATTACTTTCATGCTTTTGTTAAGACTTGTCTAATTTTTTGGATACTTATCTTTCAGGGTGATCCTGGGAGATGTCTTTCCCCCCTCCCCCCTCCATCTAAGGTAGAGGTATTTGTTGGATATGGGTAGCATGTATTGAGCTTGACTTCTTTTATGCCTACATTATTATGAAAGTCTTCCCTTAGTCCCCTATTTCCCTCTATGCTCTTTTATGTTGATGATGAGATGGAAATCCCAAGCCTCGTTTCCCTTATATATATTGTTACTTATTGTCTTATTTTTGCTTTCGCAACCAAAGATGTGTGGATGATATGCTAAGAGGATTTTTTGGTGTCTCTTTTGGTTCCCAATTCGCCGTGTCACATCTAGGACCTAGGCTTGGATCATGACATGAAGCCTTCCATATCTAAGATAATCAAGTCAATCCAAGTCTCATAGCCTGTCGAAGTCACATGTCAGGATCAGTACACTCGATCTACTACAAGATACTAGACTGTGCTGGGGCATCACTTGCTCCTCTACCTTCGATACACCCACCATTATCAGAATGTCCTCTACCCCAACCCCTAGTCTATGGGCTTGTACCTCAAGATGATGGTTCCAAATCTCAGACCAGTGTTCACTACAAGAAAAAGGACTTTTGACGGTCATTTCTTAATGAAGGAAAATGAATTTGGTTGTAACAAATACACTTATACTGACCAAACTTTTCTCCGATCATTAAAGATAAGATTTTGATCCAACCTTAACGAGGGGATAATATTTGATCATTCAAAAGCATAATATCCTGTGTTAAAACATATTAGTTAGTATAAAATATATTTTAATTAATATGAGTGTACAGAGACCAGACCAAATCATGTTATAAGTATAACAAGTGGTGTTTTGTCAATCATTCTATCATCCTGATAAGAATCCTCTATCCTTTTTAATTTTGCTTATTTCATAAAAAAAGTTTAATAAAAAGAAAAATATATTAATATATTATTTTCTAATAACTCTATCCATCATTCTTATTATAGTCAATTATATAAAATTTTAAAATATTATAAAAGCATTTAGTTACAATCT
>JAABOM020081958.1:0-31638 GCA_011800125.2 Solanum clarkiae | reverse complement strand
GCGTACATCCGACCCCCCCTCACCCTGCAATGAGCGGGAGCCTTTTGAGGCACTGGGGTATGTTGTTGTTGTTGTTTTTGTTATAGGCAATGGATGGGCATATAGCAATATGACATATATGGATGATGCTTGAAAGAAAATCATTCTTATATAGAACATAATACAGGTGTAAGGAGAGACCATCAATAGTGCATATCCAAGGCCTTCCATCCCTATGGAGAGGCGAATGAGGTACGAACCCCTCAAATAGGTTGATAAGGTACAAACCCCCCAACATGGTTGATGGATTACAAACCCCCAAATGTGTTTATCAAGGTACAAACCCCTCGATATGGTTGCATAAGCCTACCACCTCCCGAGTAAGGAGATCGAGGTACAAACCCCTCAATAAAGTTACCCGGGCCCACAATCCCCCGAGTGAGGCTTGGTCAGTTCCCAACACTATAGAGATAATACCATATACATATATTCCTTTCATCATCATATAGTCATTTGACTCATAAAGCATATATTGGGCCTCCAATTCCTCAAGAAAATCATACCCTAACATTTTATCAAACACTTGGCAGGTGTTTAGTGCTAGTGTAAAACCATGCAATTCAAGAGTGAAATCATGCTATAAAATTCAATGTAAAACCATCCATAGACACTTGGTAATACCCTCAAGCAATATAAATCAACATCCTCCATCAAATCTCATAATAGATTTTAGATTTATAGCTCAAAACATGTTAAAACCACCATACTTTCATGAAACCCCAACATAGTGTGTAGTGAAATTCATAATAAGTAAGACCCATGAGTAAATCAACTTTAAATCATGCAAGTTTAAGTAAAAGAGAGTTTGGGTATCATGGGTCAAAGAAACCCATGAAAGAACCCACATAACTTGACTTTGGGGAATAGCTTGATGAAGATTGGAGATGAAGACTTGAGCTTGAATGAGAGCCTTAGAATCCAGATGTGTTTTGAGACTTGAGATTTAGAGATGAAATATTGTCTAAGTATTTGGGAGTGTATTTGGGAATGTCTTGAATAATATGAGGGTGAAATAAGGCTAAGTATAGACATTTTCACGCATGGAAACACTTAGGCCCAAGACCTAAGTGCGTTGGACAGGACAATAAAAACTGGCATAGAAATGAATTGAGGTGTGCCCTTGGTACGTCATGCCAGGGGCGTGGAAACCTCACTAGAAATCGCATTTTTGCGATTTTTGAATTTTGCTACGGTTGCTCTTAAATCGGGGTTAGACCCATTTTCGAGACACATTTTCGGACACTTTTTGGGATCGTTTCATTAATGTCTCATTCAGTGCTAAGTCATCCCACAAAAGTCTTTTAAATATAAACTTAATCAAATAGTGACACTTAGAATCATAAGTAGCAATCTCAAGAGTGGCTTGAAACATAAGGAACCACCAAGTGAGAATTATTCTTTCATCTTGGAGACCATTATAAATATCATTTAGGGCATTATTGACATGCTTATATCTTTGATAAATCATCAATTTAAAACCTTTCTTTTATGACCTGCTTATCATCATATAACATGTAAAGATTGACTTTAACTTAGTGGATCAAATCATTAGTTGGGAAAAACTCATACGTCATAAAAATCATGCATGTTCATGGGAGTAATATGCTTCTTCAAAACATGCATTAATAGCCCACTCATCTTCATTCAAAAACCCAAATCATTGGGGTTACCACCTTTGACAAGATACTCATAAAAATACTTAGTATAGAATTTCAACTCAATAAATAAAAATAAAAAGTTACAAATTAATAGATAAATGATAGAAAATATAAAATATATAGAAAATTATATATTACATCAATGTAAGTAAAAAATTTTAGAATGGTTGAAATTGAGAATTGAATTGCGCTCAATTTAGAATTCTTTTGCCCTTTATTAAATGGATAATATAACATAAAACCCTATGAAATCAACATTAGCATGCATGGTAGTATAATGAACTTAAAGAAAGGTAAAAACTTTCAATGAAGGATTTTGTGGGTGAAAAGAGACCTACAAGTCAACTCACATACCTTAGGTGTAACCTAAAAAGAAGGAATTTATTGTTATGAAGGAGACCCTTAAAAATTCTAGCCTTCCTGCCTTGTTCTTGGACAGGATATTTGTCTTAGAGAATATCTGGAAGTGGAAGAATGGAAAAATAATGGCAATCTAGGGCTCTAAGATCTGCTTAGGGGCTTAAAGAGTCACAAAAATGACATAATTTAGGTTTAGGATTGGCGGAAAGGACAAAAATTTCATTCATTAAAATTGCCGGACAAGAAGCACGAGACTCCAATTATGGGTCGTAGTTGAACCGCGAGTCATGGTTCTCGTCATCCTGTTCTCCTTTTTTAATCTTTAGAGACTGGTTACCACCAAACCAACAAAGATACACCTATTCACGGATCATACCATTAATTGACTAGTCGTAAATAGCCTCATAGAGTCCTTCCACACTTAAAATTCCACTTCTTTGGTCCCCATTTACAAAACCAAAGTGCGGGCCATATATAAGATCACGAGCTATCCTGTTAATCGTGTTCATTTTAGAAAACTCTAAATTTCCTTCATGTCAGGAGCTCATTCCCATGATTTCTTTTGCGGTCCATGTTTCCTATCATGGCAATAGAATGTTCTCGTGGATGCTTTGATGCTTAAAAAATTCCCAATCCCTGAAGTCCCTATCCACGAGCTTGGTCTACGGTTTGTGGTTTGAATCATGGTTTGTGAACTAGGCCCATTGAATGAGTCCTGGACTTTTCAGTCCCAACCTTTCAGCACCTCTAGGCTCCTAAATTGGGGGTCCTTACAGAGGTGTCATCACCTGAAGATCTAATTGAAGAGGAGTCAATAGAATCAATTGTCTCCTCTTGAAGAGATTTATCATGTCGAAACTTTTTTCATTGTTCATTATCAATTCCTTGATCTTCTTCGTCATTTTCTACATCCTTATTATCATTTTTTGAAGATCCATCTTTTTTAGCTTCTCCTCCTCTTCCTTCTGTAGCATCTCCTCCTTTTTCTTCTATATCATCTTCTCTTCCTTCTTCCATAGCATCTCTTCCTCTTTCTTCTTCCTCTTGACATTTTGTCTCTATGTTTCTTTTTTCTATGTTGCTTTGCTTTCAACAAAATATGAGAATGTTCAACACGTGCTGATAGTTTGCGGGTACTATTCTTTTTGGAGGCTTCTTCTGCTTCTAGTTGCCTAAGTATTTTAGCTCTTCTTCTTATAGAATATCTTGTAGTAACATCTCCAGTAGTTAGAGCTCCAGTAGTTGCCTTTCTTTTCTTTTTTTAGGGTCATTTTATCTACACCACATGATATTAAAAAAAAAGGTCATCAATTAACATTCAAAATAAATAGAAAAAACAAACAAAAACAGATTTCTTATAAAAATAAATCACTAAGTAATTGAAGCAACTTCAACAATTATTAACGAATTTTATGTTATTGAAGCAACTGCTGAAGTTGAGAAGCAGTAAATCAGTAATTGTTATATAAAGTTTTGGTTATTGCTTCAATAGTTATTTCAACAGTTGTTGCACTAGTTTCAACAGTTTTTGTACTATTTCTGTTGATATCCAATTTTTATCCTCCACTGTATAAATTAATCATTAAACTTTTAGCTTTAACAATTTGAAATAATTAGCTTTCAAAAAATAAAAAAAATTCTTAAGAGATGTTTTTAGGCTTAAATATTTTAATTTTTAATTATGTCTATATGTTATAAATTAGATACATTTATTTCAAGTACTCCTTACGCTGATTACTGTTACAATTCGTTTTCCATATATTGTGGGCTTCGAAAGTCCTGTTACTTTTTTTAGCCTGTATTCAAATTTTTGATAGTGCTTGCATTAGATTGTTTTTACTTCTGGACTTTCTTAGTTTCTGGGCTTCGAAATTCTTGATAACAATCCTCCATTTTCTCCTTCTTTGTTGTTTCAAACATCATGTTTAACTCAGGTTCACTATTTCTTTATCTGTATTTCTTGTTCCGATCACTGCTATATTTGTAGCTCTTGCACCGATTACTGTTAGATTTTGTATTTCTAGTTGATTGTTGTTTCCATGCTGCCTTGTACTTTCTGCTTACATCTTATCTGTTCTTATCATGATTGTGGGTTGTTTGTTATATATCGTGAGTATAGTGCTGGGTAGTTGTTACATATTACTCGATATTGCTGATTATGTATTGATTGTGGGCTGTATAGCATATTGTTTTTGGATATCTTCCTGTTGTTGGTAGTTTTCTGGTTGTTTACTATTATACTTGTATCCTCGCTAGATTGTGTTACTGGTTTACTTGTATTTTTTTTGGATTTGTAGCTTAGAGAGTTTTAAGTTGTTAGTTACCGGCTTCGGAATCTCATGGTGGACTACGGTCATGTTATCGGTCGGGATCAGGGGTCAGGGGTAGGGATGGTAAGGGAGGCAAGGGTTTACTCAAGTTAAGGCTCGGGTTGTGGAATATAGGATCACTTACAGGGAAATCCATAGAGCTAGTGAAGTGTCTTAAGAGGAGACATATTAATATAGCATGTGTCCAGGAGACCAGGTAGGTAGGCACCAAGGCTAGGGATGTGGATGGGTTTAAGCTACGGTACTCGGGTGGTTCTAGAGATAGATATGGTGTGGCTATCTTAGTAGACGAAGATTTGAGGGAGTATGTGGTCAAGGTTAAGAAGATTAATGATAGGATGATGTTTATCAAACTCGTGGTTGGTAGACATGTTGTGAACGTAGTTAGTGCTTATGCGCCCCAAGTAGGCCTAGATGAGGAAGTCAAAGGCTCTTTTGGGAGGATCTAGATGAGGTTGTGCGAGACATATCGGAGACAGAAAAAATCTTCATTAGGGGTGACTTTAATGGGCATATTGGAGTTACGAGTAACGGGTTTGAAGGTGTTCATGGAGACACTGGTTTTGGGGAGAGGAATGGAAGTGGGACGTCTCTCTTGGATTTTGCCAAAGCCTTTGAGTTAGTGATTGCTAACTCCTGTTTCCCCAAGAGTGAAAATCACTTGATTACCTTCCGTAGTACGGTAGCTAAGACTCAGATAGATTACCTACTTCTTCAAAAGGGCGATAGAAGCTTATGTAAGAATTGCAAGGTTATTTCGAGCGAAAATGTTTCCACTTAACATAGGCTTTTTGTGATGGATGTGGAGATCAAGAGAGAAAAGAAGAAAAAGGTTATATATGCCCAACCTAGGATTAGATGGGGAGGCCTTACTCCTTCCCTTTTCTCACGAGATGGAAGAAAAGTTGAGAAAATTATAGGCGTGGAATAGTGAAGGTAATCTAAACAATATATGGGACACGACTGCGGTTACATAAGAAAGGTAGCTACCGAGGTACTAGGGGTTTCGAGAGGGATCTTCGATGGATGTCAGGCGATTGGTGGTGGAATGATGAAGTCCAGGGTAAAATGAAAGATAAGAAGGTCACTTACGCAGAGTGGTTAGAGTGTAGGGATAAAGATAAAAAGCAAAAACTTAAGGTAATCTATAAGATGGCCAAGTCAGAAGCAAAGATGACAGTGATGAATGTTAAGTCAGCAACGTTTGAGCGCCTTTATGAGGAGTTAAGTGATAAAGGCGGAGACAAGAGATTGTATAGGCTTGCTAAAGTAAGAGAAAGGAAAGTCGCGACTAGGATCAAGTGAAGTGCATCAAGGATAAGGAGGGCGAAGTGTTAGTGGATGACACTTTCATTAAATTAAGGTGGCAAGCTTACTTTCATAAAACTCTTAAATGAAAAAGGAGATAGAGATATTGATTTAGGTGAGTTGGCACACTTTGAAACTATCATGATTTTTGGTATTGCAGACGGTTTAGAGTTGAGGAGGTAAGACGGGCTATTAGTAGGATGAAGAGGGGGAGAGCGATCGGGCCTGATGAGATACCGGTAGACTTTTGGAAGAACATGGTCAAGGATGGCATAGAGTAGTTGACTAGACTATTCAATGCTATTATGAAGACTGCCAAGATACCTAATGAATAGAGGAGGAGTACAATGGTTCCATTGTACAAGAATAAGGGAGATATTCAAATCTATAACAATTACAGGGGTATCAAGTTGTTAAGCCATAGTACGAAGGTCTGGGAGAGAATAGTGGAGATGAGGGTGCAAAGAGTAGTATCTATCTCACAGAATCAGTTTGGATTCATGCCGGGGCGGTCGACTACTGAAGCAATTTATCTTGTTCGAAGGTTAGTGGAGAAATATAGGGAAAGAAAGAAGAACCTTCATATGGTGTTCATTGATCTAGAGAAGGCATATGACAAAGTCCCAAGGGATGTCTTATGGAGATATATAGAGGTGAAAGGTGTCCCAGTGGCATATATCAGGGCAATTAAGAACATGTACGATGGAGCCAAAACTTGGGTAAGAATGGTGGGAGAAGACTGTGTTGAGCCTTTTCTTGTTTGCATTGGTGATGGATGAGTTGACGTGATCTATCTAGGAGGAGGTACCATGGTGTATTGTATTTGCAGATGACATAGTACTGATTAATGAGACTCGGACTAAAGTTAATGATAGGTTGGAGGCCTGGAGACACGCCTTGGAGTCCTAAGGATTCAAATTGAGCAGGACCAAAACTGAATACTTGGAGTGCAAATTCAGTGTTGAGAGGGATGAAGCAAACTCTGATGTGAGGCTTGCCACTCAACCTATCCCTAGAGGGAAAACTTCAAGTATCTGGGGTCCATCATCCATAATAGTGGCGATATTGATGATGATGCAACACATCGTATTAGAGCAGCATGGACTAAATGGAGGCTTGCCTCTGGAGTATTGTATGACAAGAAGATAACACCTAAACTTAAAGATAAGTTTTACAGAGTGGTGGTTAGACTATCATTGCTGTATGGAGTGGAGTGTTGGCCAATTAAAAAGGCACATGTTCAGAAGACGCATGTCGCAGAGATGAGGATGCTGAGATGGATGTGTGGTCACACCAGGAGTGACAAAGTTAGGAATGAGACCATTCAGGAGAAGTTAGAGGTGTCCCCGGTGGCCGAAAAGATGAGGGAAGCGAGACTGCGATGGTTTGGACATGTGCAGAGGAGTACCGATGCTCCTGTTAGGAGGTGTGAGAGGCTGGTTTTGGGAGATACTCAGAGGGGTAGAGGTAGATCGAAGAAGTACTAGAGGGAGGTGATTAGACATGATATGACAGAACTTGATCTAACTGAGGACATGACCATGGATAGAAAGAAGTGTAGGTCACGAATTAGAGTAGCAGGCTAATGGTAAGGTTAGGTGGATGCATGGCCTTGGGGTATAGTAGGGTTAGGTGGAGGACGTGTTTTTTATCATGTGTTCGCATTATCTATCGTATTATGTGTTAATTTTATCTTAGTTACATACTGTTATGTGTTATTCATTATTAGTCGCTCTTTCTGTTCTCTTCCCTTCCCTTTTTGTCATATCTAGTTCTTTCTTGCTTATGGGTTTTGAGATGAGGGTTCCCAGGAAACAGCCTCTCTACTTCTATGGTAGTGGTAAGGTCCGCGTACATTCTATTCTCCCCAGACCCCACTTGTGGGATTTTTACTGGGCATGTTGTTGTTATTGTTGTTGTTGTTGTTGTTGTTGTTGTATTTCAAGCACTAATAGTTAAATATCATATTTTCATTAATTTCTCAAGAACTCCTCAAATAGATTTTATCTTTAATCACTTTAGTTTAATTTTTAGGATAAATTACTTCATAGTTAAATTAATTATTTCAAGTTGTTAATATTAAAGGGCTCTTTAGTTAATTTTGTATTAATTCATCTTGTGGTCAATTTAATCAATTAATTCAAATTGATCACATCCTAATTGGCTTTGGTTGCAATTTTGAAGTGGCCAATTTCTTAAATTAATTTTCCTACCCTTATAACCTTTTTAACCATTTTCTCAGACAAATTTGATCCATTTGGGAGCTAATTTCTTGGCCCAAAATGCCCCTAACCCGGCCCAATTCCCCTTTTTCAGCAACAATTATACTTACATATTGCACACAACTTGTAGGTATAACCCATACCACAACATGAATGCGCCTCCTTTTCTCCATCTTCTTCTTTCCTCTCACACGTGCATACTCTCCCTTCTTCTTTAATACCAGATGCAACCCAACACAATTTCCAGAAATCACGCCGCCGAAGAGTTTTTTCTAAAAAATAAGTTTTTTCTTCCTTTCGAATTCTTTGCTTCATAAGCGCTTTTTAAAAAAAAAACTTTGAGTCTGTTCAAATGCAAAGAGTTATTCTACGTGTTGCAAAATATGCATAATCACTTCACTTTTCATCCTATCACGTAGGCAAAATAACATTCTTTTTCTTTCACTATTAAGGGGTATGTGTTATTTCTTTAATTTGCATGTGGAATGAACTAGTAGCTTTGTATCTATCTTACTCACACTCATTTCTTCTTCCTTACTTTCTGTTGAAATCTTTTAGCTAGTTTAAGATTTTTGTCCACGTCTAGTAGAAGTTATTTTCATGTTTATCTGTTGAGTCTTTCACTAGATGTTAGTGTAAAAAGAAACTTTCACATTACGCCCTAAGTCTATCTTTTCATCTCTGAGATCATCTTGTTATTGAGTCAATGACATTATGCAACTTTAGATGGTGATAAACTATGTCTTATTTTCACTCAAGCATGCATTATAGCATCTCTTTGAAATCTGATGTTGTTCTAGTGCTTTTAGAGGGACCAGAATGCTTTCATTTGGTAGCACAACAATTGATTTGCTTCTCTATTTTCTCTTTATAGGTACATATAGGCATTATTTGGCTTTAACAAGTGAAAAACTAATCTGTTATGCTCTAGTATCTGTGGTTTGTGACATTGTTGAGACCTTCTTTCCTCATTGTAATATCACAAATCAAGTCGTAATCCTCCTGTACTTTAAGTTTAAATCCCAAATTATTTTTGTCTTTTGGGGTTCATATCTCATTGAAATCTTCTATTCATCTGGGGTTTGTTTGGTTGTTAGCGCATTCTGTTCCATGTCGATTTGTTGGTTTTCAAATTATGCATAATCTTGTGTGTGACACCCCATAACTACATGATCTTGTACCCATGTTTCAAACCTCATTTGGTTAGATTGGGGGTGTATTAGGTTCATGGGAGACTCTTAGTACCTAGACGAATTCAAAACTTCCCTAAGAGTTGAATTATGGGTGATGGTTCATGCAAGGGTCAACTTTAAACAAGCATAACTTATAGCATACTTGGAACTAGGTGGCACTCGACATGTCAAATGAAAGCCCTTTTAGTTAGCTTTTCAACGCACTTGGTTTCACCTCATTTAAAGTTAGTCAAAAGTTGTGGTCATTTTACTGAAGACTTTCAGTGTAGAGTTGCACTAAGAGCCCACAGTTACGAGTCTCGGGGTACGACTCAAAGGTCAGGCACGTAGAAATTTCAAAGACTTTGAAATTGAGCCAAGGGGTCATGTGAGGGGTCCTACGAGTCGTAGTGCTACCTACGGGTCGTAACGGGGCCCGTAATATTCGTAAGACTGCTTTTTAGGAACGGTTATTTCGGTCTTTTCCCACCCTTTCTAAGCTCTAGATTGACGTTTTTATGCTCATTCAAGGTCCCAAAACCCTTAAGTTCTTAATTGTGTTGATACAATACTCTCTCAAACCCTTATACTAATATTTCAATCCAAAATCAAGTGTCCAAATCTCTTCCGGATCAAAGGATTCTTCAAGCTTAAGCCTCCATTTTTAATCTTCATCAAGAACTTCTCCAAAGCTAAGGTATGTGGATTTCAACTATTGGGTCCTTTCCCCATGATGCCCAATCCTCTTTCTACTTAAATTGAATGATTAAAAAGTTGATTTTACATGTGGATTTTGTATATTAAGAAATTTACTGCACAGTAATTTGAGTTCATAAAAGTATGGTTGTTTTAGCATGTTTTGAGCTCTAAATCTTAGACTTAATGTGAGATTTGAAGAAGGATTTTAATGTATATTGCTTGAGGGTGATACAAGGTGTTGATTGATGGTTTTATAATAGATTTACTTGCATGATTTTATCTCTAAATTGCATGGTCTTATACCCCCATTACACACCTGCTAAGTGTTTGATAAAATGTTCGGATTCTGATTCTTGGATTATTGAAGGCCTAATGCTTGGCATATGAGATATATGACTTTATGATGATGAAAGAATAATGTATGTGCTAATTTCATAATGAACTTCTATAGTATTGGATGTTGACCATAACCATGTTGAGGGGTTAGTACCTTGACCACTATGATGTAGGGTGTGAAGTCCATTAACAATGTTGAGGGGTTAGTACCTTAACCACTATGATGGAGGGTGATAAAGTTCATTAACCATGTTGAGGGTTTAGTACCCAGACCACTATGATGGAGGGTGATGAAGTCCATTAACTATGTTGAGGGGTTAGTACCTTGACCACTATGATGGAGGGTGAGAAGTCCATTAACCATGTTGAGGGGTTGGTACCTCAAACACTACCAAGGGGGTGTTAAGCCTTAGATTCCAAGCACTACTTTGCTTGGTCTATGATGATGGTCTATCCTTACATATGTATTATGATCTATATGAGCATGATTTTTACTAGAAGCATCCATTCATGCATATCATATTATTATATGCTTTCCATTGTTTATGTTCATGCATTTCAATATGTTGCCTATCTCTTGTTCCATTGCTTCCTACATACTTAGTACATTCAAATGTACTAACGCATACTCTATGCCTACATGATGTTACCATGTAGGTACCGGAGCTCCATTTGGTAATCATCCTCCTCCACGTGGTTAGTGGTATCCATTCAAGCTAATTGGTGAGTCCTCCACTCCGGGGATGTTGGTTTACATTCCTATACTATGTATTAAAGACTATCTTTCCTTTCGGTATGCTTTGACTATGAGGGTGAGCCTGATTACTTGTCTTGGCCCTCGCTAAGTTATATGTTAAAGGTATTGTTAGGCAAGATATGTATTATGCTTGAGCTTTGACTCACTTATGATATCAAAGCTAATTAAATATAATTCTTTCTCCCCCTTAGTCCCAATTTTCCTTGTTTATGTTTCTTATGATGATTTATCTTGCTTCTGCAACAAAGGATGTGTGATGAGATGCTAAGAGGCTTGTTTGGATTTCCTTCAAGTTCCCCATTCGCTGGTCACGTCTAGGCCCTAGGCTTGGGTCATGACAAAGATGGTATCAGAGCACTTGGTTGATAGATCCTCGGAGTCCAACACACTGCATCAATTAGAGTCTTCTTCATTGTTGTGTTGTGCACCACAACTATGAGTAGGAGGCTATGGGACGTTTTAGGAAATGTTTCCCTTCTTCATGCTCTAAGTCATGTTATTGAGTTGTAGTAAGTTCCCCTCTCCCCCACCAATTGTTCTTTTCTATGCTAGATCATGCCTAATACTCGAGGAAGAAGGGGCCCAAACTCCCGAGAAGCAACCTGCCAATGGTGAACTCCGAGATGCTCTCACTATGCTTGCCCAAGTTGTGGTCAATCAAGTCAACCAAGGGGCCCAAGCCCCTCATGCTACTACCCCGGGAGCTACGGTAAGAGACTTCATGAGGATGAATCCTCCGGTATTTCATGGGTCAACGTGGATAAGGATCCACAAGAGTTCATTGATGAGGTCTATAAAATTTTGAATATCATTGGTGTTGGACCGAATGAGAGAGCGGAGTTGGTGGCATACTAACTTAAAAGGGGTAGCCCGAATATGGTATGAGCAATAGAAGGGGGAGAAAGGAAATGGTTATATGGTGCTTTGGGAGGAGTTCAAATTGACTTTTCTTAATCGGTTCTTTCTTTTTGAGCTTAGGGAGGCTAAGTTGGTAGAGTTCATGAATTTAAAGCAAGGTGCTATGAGTGTGACGGAGTATGCCCTCAAGTTCAATCAACTTTCAAAGTATTCTTCTCACTTGGTGGTCGATCCTAGGACTAGGATGAACAAGTTTGTAATAGGTATCTCCGACTTGGTGATAGAGGAATGCCAGTCCTCTATGTTGATTGGTGACATGGATTTGTCCCATTTAATGACTTATGCCGAACAAGTGTAGGAGGAAAAGTTGTGGAAGAAGAAAAGTAAGGAGGCCAAGAGAGTCCGTGGTGAGGGACAGTTCCAAAGATGCCAAAGTCATGCTAGTGTGGTACCTTACGGTAGATTCCAAAAATGTGGTAAATGTTGTGATAGTCCGTGCTTGAAGAAAACCAATGCTTGTTATGGTTGTAGAAAGGACGGTCACAAGATAATATATTGCCCTCTTAGGCGCAAAAAGGGTAGAGGTGGTAAGGTTGACCAAGGGGATGCTCCAAGGTGTAATCTGTTCTATGCTCTTCAAAGGAGGCAAGAAGTGGATAAGGTGCCCGATGTTGCTATCGGTATGTTGAAATTTCCTTGACTTAGATGTGTGTGCATTGTTGGGGCCGGAGGGCCATTTTTTCTTTCTTTATCTTTTTGGGTTGCTTGTGGGCTTCTTGTGTGTCCCAAGTGGTGATGTAAACCTTTGGTGTCTATCTTTTGGTTGAGTATATGGTTTCTAGAAAGTCCATAAGTGTTGATCCATGTTCTTATTGCATAGAGGTCTTATCTTACGATCTTAGTTGAACATAGCTTGATGTGTTGGAGGTCTTGGGATGGTTTGGCTACTTGCATAGCATGTTTCCAATGAGTGTAGAACCCGTAAGGATGTAATATGATGGTTGAGGATGGTTGATCTATTTGGTCAACTACAATGGGTTAGTCACTTCACTAAGGTTTCGGTTTGAGCTTTGTCCTCAAGTGAGCATTATTAGTATTGGTCGAGTTGTTCGGTTGATTTATGCATTGGCTATGTTTATGGGTCCCTAAAATAGGGTCTTAAAACCCTACCTTGATATGTGGTGGTAGTCTCTCGTGATGGGGCATAGATTTTTTTAGAGCTTGTGAATCTTTGATGGTAGTGTTGCAAGTCTTGGAGAATGAGAGGTTGTTTTCTAAATAAGACAGGTGTGAGTTGAGGATAACAAGGTGGTTAATACTACATAAGAATTATGATATGAGTGTGCATTAGTCTTTTTGGTAAGGCTAGTATTGTGGTTGGTACTCTAAGTAGCCCAGTGTGTGTAGAAAATGGTGGCAAAGAGGAGACTAGTGTAGTCCATCAGTTGGTTAGGTTTGGGGAAGTTGAGGATGGTAGTATAGTGTTCTTGTTGGTTCCAAATCATCTGGGTTAAGAAGTCTAGATTAGGCAAGGCCTTGATTCCACCTTGTTAGAGTTGGAAGTTTTGGGTGAGAAGAGGATAGAGTGGAGGTTGTCTCCCAAGGGTAAGATGGTAGTTATGGTACCAAGTAGGTTAGGTGTATTTAAGGTTTCCAATTGAGTTGAGGATTGTGAGTCCTTATAAAATGCAGAGGGAAGTTGGTAAGGTTGCATAAGTTTGGGGATTGCCTATGGATAGAAGTTGGGTTATTCGGTTCTTCATGCTTCTAGGTTGATGGAATGTGCTAGTGCCTCTAGTACTATAGCACTCCTTGAGATTGTGGATATGTGGAGGATAAGTTGACTTAGGAGAAGGTCCCAGTAGAGGTGTGGATGGGTGAATGGAGAAGATGAATGATAATGATGCGGTGTTCGCTAAGGCCTTCTTAGGAGGAGGAGTCTATTTGTATGTGTCTCTCGGGAAGTCGGTGTGGGCATAGAGAAGCAATATCTGTATTCCTTTCATTCTATTCAAGCTTATGATAACACATCAAGTCCTTTCTATGATTCCAAGTCTTATGTTTCAACCCCTATGTCATTTATATGCATTCATATTTAAGTTGAAAAATACATGGTGATTTTACACTTATGTTGAGATTTTGAAAATGATGTTTTGAATGATTTGAATACATTTTAGTATGACTTTTAACTACATTATGATTTTCAACTATCAAGCTATGCAATGGATCTTGTGGTTGGAAGTTTCATGTTCTAATTCAAGCCTTTCAAGCCTTGTTCTTTCACATTCAAGAATCAATGTTCCCATGGGGGAGATATTGTGAAATCCCATAACTCCATGCTCTTGTACCCATATTTCAAGCCTCATTTGGTTAGATTGGAGGTATATTAGTTTCATGGGATACTCTTAGTATCCAGACGAGTTCAAGACTTCCCTAAGAGTTGAGTTTTGGGTGATGGTACATGCAAGGGTCAACTTTAAACAAGCATAACTTTTAGCACACTTGGAACTAGATAGCTCGCGACATGTCATATGAAAACCCTTTGAGTTAGCTTTCTAATTCTCTTGGTTTCACCTTATTTAGAGTTTGGATTCAAAAGTCATGGTCATTTTACTGAAGACTGTCAGTGCAGAGTTGCACTACGAGCTCGCAGTTACGAGTCGTAGGTTGGGGTATGACTCGTAGGTCAGGCTCGTAGCAATTTCTAGAGACTTCGAAATTGAGACTAGGGGTCATGTGAGGGGTCCTATAAGTCGTAGTGCTACCTACCGGTTGTAACGGGGCCCGTAACAGTCATTAGACAACTTTTTTGGAAGGGTTATTTTGGTCCTTTTCCACCCTTTCTAAGCTGTAGATTGATTGATGTTTTTATGCTCATTCAAGGTCCCAAAACCCTTAAGTTCTTCATTATATTGACAAATTACTCTCTCAAATCCTTATACTAATATTTTTCTCCAAAATCAAGTGTCCAAATCTCTTCCAGATCTAAGAATTTTCTTTAAGCTTAAGCCTCCATTTTCAATCTTCATCAAGAACTTCTCCAAAGCTAAGGTATGTGGGTTTCAACCATTGGATCCTTTCCCCCATGGTGCCCAATCCTCTTTCTACTTAAATTATATGATTTAAAATTTATTTTACATGTGGATTTTATATATTAAGAAATTTATTACACGGTGATTTGAGTTCATGAAACTATGATTGTTTTAGCATGTTTTGAGCTCTAAATCTTAGAACTAATGTGAGATTTGATGAAGGATTTTAATGTATGTTGCTTGAGGATGTTGCAAGGTATTGATTAATGGTTTTACAATAGATTTACTTGCATGATTTCATCTCTAAATTGCATGGTCTTATACCCCCATTACACACCCGCCAAGTGTTTGACAAAATGTCTGGATTATGATTCTTGGATTGTTGAAGGACTAATGCTTGTCATATGAAATATATGACTTTACGATGATGAAAGAATGATGTATGTGTGATAATTTCATGATGAAAGAATGATGTATGTGTGATAATTGCATGGTCTTATACCCCCATTACACACCCGCCAAGTGTTTGATAAAATGTTTGGATTATGATTCTTGGATTGTTAAAGGACTAATGCTTGTCATATGAAATATATGACTTTTAATGTATATTGCTTGAGGATATTACAATATGTTGATTGATGGTTTTATAATGGATTTACTTGCATGATTTCATCTGTAAATTGCATGGTCTTATACCCCCATTACACACGTGCCAAGTGTTTGATAAAATGTCTGGATTATGATTCTTGGATTGTTGAATGACTAAGCTTGTCATATGAAATATATTACTTTATGATGAATGATGTATGTGTGATAATTTCATGATGAGCTTCTACAGTATTGCATGTTATCCATAACCATGTTGAGGGGTTAGTACCTTGACCACTATGATGGAGGGTGAGAAATCCATTAACCATGTTAAGGGGTTAGTACCTTGACCACTATGATAGAGGGTAATGAAGTCCATTAACCATATTGAGGGGTTAGTACCTTGACCACTATGATGGAGCGTGATGGAGTCCATTAACCATGTTGAGGGGTTAGTACCTTGACCATTATGATGGAGCGTGATGAAGTCCATTAACCATATTGAGGGGTTAGTACCTTGACCACTATGATGGAGGGTGAGAAGTCCATTAACTATGTTGAGGGGTTGGTACCTCGACCACTACCAAGGGGGTGTTAGACCTTGGATTCCAAGCACTACTTTATTTGGTCTATGATAATGGTCTCTCCTTACATATGTATTATGATCTATATGAGCATGATTTTTACTAGAAGCATCCATTCATGCATATTATATTATTATATGTTATCCATTGTCTATGTTTATGCATTTTAATAATGTTGTCTATCTCTTGTTGCCTTGCATCCTATATACATAGTACATTCAAATGTACTAACGCATACTCTATGCCTACATGATCTTACCATGTAGGAACCGGAGCTCCATTTGATAATCATCCTCCTCCACGTGGCTAGTGGTATCCATTCAAGCTAGTTGGTGAGTCCTCCACTTTGGGGACGTTGGTTTACATTCCTATGCTATTTATTAAAGACTATCTTTCCTTTCGGTATGCTTTGACTATGAGGGTGAGCCTGGTTGCTTGTCTTGACCCCCACTAAGTTCTATCTTAGAGGTGTTGTTGGGCAAGATATGTATTATGCTTGAACTTTGACTCACTTATGATATCCAAGATAATTGAATATAAGTCTTTCTCTTCCTCCCAATTTCCCTGTTTATGTTTCTTATGATGATTTATCTTGCTTTCGCGACCAAGGATGTGTGATGAGATGCTAAGAGACTTGTTTGGGTTTCCTTCGAGTTCCCCATTCGTCGGCTACGTCTAGGCCCTAGGCTTGGGTCATAACATTGTGTTTCCTGAATTCAGCTAATAAGGCATGGTAACTATTTTCAGTTTCATAAGATAAGCTCTTGAAGATACTTTATTGAGAAAAACTATCTTCCCCTTTATTAACAACTAAGTCAAGTTATATTTGTTATTGGTTTAAATAATTCCGGACAGGGTACTTTGTTTGTCTGCAGCTTAGTGTTCAAATTATGATACCTCTTTGGCTTCCCATTTTTTCTTCTTCGTTAAGACATTATCTTAATTCTCTTCTTTGTTTTTCTTATTGTTTTAAATCATCTTGAGGACAGGCTTCGATGTTTATTTCATTTTGTAGTTATCTATAACACGAGTCTTGCATTTAATCACATTTAGGAAAGTATGAATCTGTTTGGTCTTTTGATGTGTTAAGGCATACACTGCTTGTTTCTTCTTTGATTATTCACTCTCTATATTGGACTCAATTTATTGTAGTAGTATAGAAGTATTATACTACCTTCCTTCGAATGAGTACTAATTTTCCCTTTCTCTTTCGATGTATGTAAATCCTCTTCAAGTTCATTGGTACTTTTGCACTCTCCTTTGCATTTTGATGGGCCAGGGAGGCCCAAGTTCTCTTTCGAGTCAGCCTCGGGGTATCTAGGACAAAGGAAGCAGTTTAAAAGGTCTTAGATTTATTTACGGGTCTTGAAAATTGGAAAGCCAGTGTGTATATACTGATATATATTTATATACACCAAGTATATACAGTAGAAATAGAGCCAAGGGCCCAATACGAAAGGCAGCTATTGGAACTTAATGGGCTAGGCAGGCCCATAGGATATTAGAGCTAATTCCAACTTTACTTTCTTCTCGTCTATTGTCTATTTATTTGTTTGTGATATTTGTTACTTATACTAGCATTTCAGTTTGTTGTTTCATTGTCTCAATCTAATTAAAGTCCCCAAAAGACAAATCATTTGTGTTCTTTTTTTTATCATTTAAAATTAATTTTTTATTTATTTGAAAAACCAAAAAAAAATGCCTTAGATTTTTTTAATATTCTTAAGTACTTACGGAATTTTTATTTGTTTCCATTAGTTAAGTCTTTTAAGATAAAATGCAGCATTTTTGTTTAACTAATTAAAGTTTGGTTAAGTTTTATATTACCTGAAAAATCCTTCAAGTATGCTTTAGGTTTTTCTTTTAATTATTTTAAACTAATTTTTCAAAGTTAGTCAAATTTTTCTAATCGCCGGATAACCGCATGTTAGCGGCCATTTCAAGTGCGTAAAACCTTCTTGAAGTGGAAATGTGAACCCGAACTTTTCTTTGAATTTTAAAAGGATATGTTTTTGTTTAAGTCTTTTAAAATGATTTAATGGTTTTCTTGATTTTTCCTAAAAAAATCAAGTGGCGACTCTGTTTTGATTTTGAAAATTCAATTTACTTAAATCAATTAAGTAATGAATCGAATTTTTGAAATCCAAAGTCATTATTTTCAAATAACAATTTCAGTAGTCGCTTCAGAAAAACTTTAACTATTCATATTACATTTATTACAGCAATCTCAACAACTATGTGATTCAATCACAGATGTTCTTATGTTGCTACAATGAGAACGTATTTTTTAAACACAACAACCCAACCATTAAGAAGAAACTAGAACAATAACAACAAGAATATACACACATTTGTTGTTTACAATAGCAAAATATGTAAAAATCCATAACAATAGAAACAAGTATGTTGTTTATTAGGACATGCAAATATGAAATATGGGCTACCATAGGTTTGTATTATTTCCCTAGATGGGCTATTACTAGTGGATCCAATTAGGTCAAGTTACCCACCATGGTGGGGTATGGTTTACCTTGGCAAGTAGATCTCTCCTTTTCTGGTGTGGGGGCAATACCAGAATTCCATGTAGTAACTTGCATGGTCTTATATGTCGGTTACGGTCTCCTCCCACATATGTTATGTTATGATATGAGATTTGACTATCTTCCATGCATGTGTTGACTAAGACATTGATCATATATGCTTTATTGAGCTTATATCCATTATATTTCATTATACATCTTGTCTATTATGACTTATGTTCTTTTGTTGCATTGCACCCCGCATACTTAGTATATTCTAAATACTAACACATACTTTTTGCCTACATGATCTAACCATGTAGGGACCAAAGCTCCTATTCATCCTCCTCCACATAGCTCGTCACTTGCTTGAAGATTGCTATTGGTGAGTCCTCCATTACGGCGACCACAACCACTTTCTCTCATGCTTTGTTAAAGACTTATTTACTTTTGAACATTTACTTTTGAGGGTGAGCTCAAAAGATATCTTGGCCCCTGTTCCACTCTCGTTAGAGGTATTGTTGGATATATGTGATGAGCTTGACTCCTATGATGCTTATGTAATTATGAAAACTTCCTTTAGTCCCTATCCCTTGTATGTGTTGTTAAATGGCATGTCATGGATTTCCTAAGCCCCTATTATCCCTATTGACACCTAATTTGGCTCTCCGTATTTAATTAGCTAAGCATTCATGAAATTTTTTTTTCTTTACAAAAATAAAATAAAATAGTATTTTTATGAAATATTTTTACTATTACTACAATTGTTGTTATTACAATATTGTTATTATTACTATTTTCGTTATTACTATTATTTTAATATTTTTTTATTCGACAAATCATTTTATGGATATCATTTCTTACAAAGATAAGTATAAAAAAAATTACTACTTGCTTTAGCATTTTTGAAAAATTTATGACAAACAAATATGTTTTAAGTGTTAAATCAATTCTTGATTAAATGCAATTCCTCGGTGTTACAAGTAATATTTTCATATAAAGAAGTTTAACCAATTAATTTTATTATTAATCCATGCTAATTTTATTTTAGAATGATTAATATTTGTCAAATAACTTAATCTTGCAAAATAACTATTTTAATTTGTTGAACTATGGCTATTTAATAAATAATTTGATCATATTTAAAATAGACTATTTGGGAAAAAAAATTGGCAATCCAACCTCTCAAAATCAGCCAATCTACGTGCGCCATGTAGGAAGCATAAGGT
This sequence comes from Solanum clarkiae, assembly GCA_011800125.2. Taxonomy (NCBI): domain Eukaryota; kingdom Viridiplantae; phylum Streptophyta; class Magnoliopsida; order Solanales; family Solanaceae; genus Solanum; species Solanum clarkiae. The sequence continues at coordinate 11,947 of JAABOM020081958.1, read as the reverse complement.
TGTGCTTGTTTAGATCAAATCCTGACCTTTCAATTCAATCTAATGGCTCTAATTGATTCAGTCTTATATATATTATATATATATATATGCTTGATTTATTTTGAACCGTCTGATCAAACGATCGAACGGCTCAGAATTAGATCTTGTTTTCCCAATACCCATAATAGTCCATCGTCTCCTTCATTCTCTTCTCCCTTCCCCATGACAATCACCCTTCTCAGAAGAAGACAACTTTCAACGTTCTTTTCCTCTTCGCCAAATCGACCAATCCATTCCAGTTTCCCCAAAAAGCTCTAACCTAGCCCCCTCATCTTCTTCCCCTCCTCTCCTCACCACTAAAATGGCAGTCATCGTGCTACCTTATGCCGTCCTTGTTGCCGTCTCTGCCGCCCCTAGCAAGATTCTCAAAACTTTTCTCCCTTTTAACGGTAGTCGCATCGAGATATTTGGGGACAAAGTCAAGGGTGGAGCAACCTTCCAAATCTCCAGCCTGAAAAGGCGATTTTCTTGAAGATTCTTGTACCATGGTCGGCAAAATGGTCCCCGTTGATTTATGGAGTTTCAAATCCGGATTTCTCCTATAAATAGAACCATGAATAACTGATCAAAGGCACCAAAAAATACCAAGAAACAAGAGAAATAATCAGAAGAACAGAGAAGAGGCATAGAGTTAATAAGGTTAAAATCATCGTAGAAATCACTTGCTAGCAATTCAAGAACTATTTCATGTCCCTTTCCTTCGGTCCCAGTAGTTGAGTTTGAGTTCGGAAAAGAGTTCGCACTTGACGTTGAAGTCCTCGTTTGCTGCTCCATAAAAGATAATACCATCATCCAAGCCTCTTTGTCTCCGTAGATGATGTGTGTGCTGTTGTAGTTATGGGTTGCTATTAGTTGTTTGAATAATGATGCTTAAGTCGATACATTTTGAAGTTACTATGTTTGGTTAAGTTTACTGTCAATGTCTTCTTTGTTCACTGTTAACTTGCGAAGAATCAGGCTAGAGTTGAGATGATTTTGTTCCTCAAAACGCATGCTGTGAAGGTTCAGATTCTAGTTCATTATACCTCGTTTGATGTTAGTTCTATTTTTCCAAACTCGCACCTGTTGAGTCTTTTACTGATTTATCATGATTTGTTTAAGCTTGACCATTTCCTTCCCTTCCTGGAATCTTTGGTTTTACTTGAATACTTACCCATGTAATTTAGCTTCTTGATTTTGCTTTGAAGTTACCAGCTAGAGGCTAAATATTTTGTCATGCAAGTATATTAAGTTTCATCAAATATGGTCGAGAACATTTGTATTCTTTTTGCAATGTTGTTTCACATTGTTAAAACTAAGAAGTTCAGTTTCCCAGTTAAGTATGTCATGTTCATTCTTTTAAGTTATGACAAAATCATGGTCCATCTTTACTCTAATATGCATTGCTATGCCTTTATTGCGTTAAGAACCATCTGTAAATGAAGACAGTAAGACTTTGCTTCCTGATTTGCATCCCTGCATCTCTGGAGTCAATTATTTATTGAGTGACAACATTATGTTGTTTTAAATGGTCATAAATTACTTCATTCTTACGTATGTACTAGGCCCTTTACTTTAATATTTAGTTGCTTCCCAGTGGTTTTAAAAGGATTGAAACTAGTTTAACTTGTAATGTAGCAGCTAATTTGTTTATGTGATGTAGTTCGTAAGTAGGATTTCATAGACTTGTCTATTTGGAATCTTTTAAAAATCCCTTTTTTGGCTAAATCTCCTCATAGACTGCTATATGTTCTAAATTACAAGCGGTTCAACTTTAAGTTTGCCTAACTCTTACATTAGCATGAAAATGTCCAGATCTGTTCTGACCATATGCCTATATGCCTGAAGTTTGCGTTAGTTTCTTGGGTCCTCTGTCTGCTGTTAGGTTTAATAGCAGCTTGCATCTCGTCTCTGTTTTAAGTTCTACTCGTAATTCGTTTGTTGGGCTGTGCTTTGTGTCTCATATTCAAATTGGATATACAGATACATATGAAGTATTCTGAACCATGTTAAGCTCTTTATCTATTGTTAAGCGTGGCTCTATCAATTGATTGATTCTTGCCTTGTTGTGTCACCATAGCCTTATTCTTCCCTTGATGAGCACTGTTTTGATTTTAAAATGAAGCTCAGTTATTGGCCGATTCCAAACTAACGTATAGCATGTCATAAGTTACAATTGTTTCGAAAGTCATGCTCATCTAAAGGTTGGGTCAGCTACTCAACTCTTTATTCATCTTGATTAATGTTTCAGTTTCAAGGTGGTCTTGTGCAGTTTGTTTTGGATAATGGGATGAATGGATACATATGTCTATTATTAGTTAGTATTTTATTTGAATAGCAGTTCGTATAGCTGTGAATATGGATGAATAATCATAGTTGAATACGGTTAAATGCCCAATCTCCTCTTTAAATTACCTACTGTTTTCCCATGGCTCTTGTGCATGCTAATAGTTATAGTTTGTTGGTTTGAAATAGGTTATTTTTATGATGTGATAAAAAATTCCTATCTGTTTCTCTAATTTTATCCCAAGTAGTCTCTTGTATTTTCTTTACACTTGATCATCTTTCCTTATTCTTTTGAATGATTTAGTTAGATAGGTTCTGGGTAAACGTGTTATGTTCTCTCTAAGTTGCTAATTGTCTATTATCGTCTAGATTATGTACACATTTTTATACATAAATTAAAATCCATTTTCCATTATAATTAATCCCTAAAAATTTGAGTTCTAAAACTTTTGTATGCGCATGTATGAGTTTTCTTTAATTTTATATATCTTGTAGCACATGTGATTGAACTATTTTAGTTAGTAAAAATCACTCATCACAAAGTGTGCATCTTATTCGACATTTGCATATCTCATGTTCGAGATGATATATTTGTTGTATAATTTTGCTCGACTTTATATTTTACTTTATTCAAATATCATGAAAAGTTGAATCACCTTACTAATCCTTTTCTCTTTATTGAACACCTTGGGAACTGGAATTTCTATTTTTGGAACTTGTTTTGGCCCAATGTGTGAGCCAGTAGCTATTAAGTTCGTTACCACGCTTGGAGTCTCGTAAATTAGGAGTCAACGGTTCTTGGCTTTCTCCGTCACCGTTTGATTACATTTCCTTCATACAAATTGATCAATATTTTCTTTATGTGAATATTGATACCTTAGCTAACTTTCTTTTGTTGTTTGAATATCATATTGTAACGAATCTAGTGTTGATGTTTATAGTCTTGACAATTATTATTTTTTTTGAAATAGGCTAATTTTTTTTTATATAAAAATTAAATATTCCAAACTATTCAAAGGCTTAAATAATCACCTTTAGGAATGAACTATTTATCGTAATAACATTGACCTTATATTTTATAAAACTAATCATAGAATGAATCTCAATAATTAGGCCACTAGAGATTTTAAATTGATTTTCTTAAAACACAATATAATGTTACCATTTGGATTTATTTAAACTGCTTTAGTTGATTTTCTAAAAAATAATATATATTTGGTCTATTTTAGTTTTGTTTGGTTAATTTCTTTATAAGGCATTATTATTTCAAATCAAATATGACTCAAGTATTTTATTAAAATTTTAGAATTTTTTTAATAGGTTCAAATATACAAGGTATGTAAATGTATACGTCATACATAAGGTATATATTTTTATTTTTATCTACACTTGGTATATTATTCTACACCAATCATATTATTATCCTTTTTGCGAATGTTAGTTACTTATAAATATAAAATTTTACATCTTATCATTTTACCACGTATAGTTATTTTATTTATGAAAACTCTCATACATTCTAACGACGTACATAAACATATCTTATTTTGTAGTAAACAAATATAAGATCACAAGTTTTACATGAATTTTAGCATCCTTTATATATTTTACTCATTCATTTATTTTGTTTAAATTTTTTTCTTATTAATTTTACTCGAATTACGTATATGGTCACGTTTTGCACCTCATCCATTGTTATTATTATTATTTTTTCTAAATCATTTTATAAATAAAATAAAAAGTTCTCATACCCAACATTTCAACATATTGTTCACAATGAGTTTTATATACTCATCTATTCCATATGATTTTAAACAAGCATCTATATTTTTCTAAACTTTCTTATATCTATAGCTTATTCATTTATTACTTAATTGTCAATCCTTTTATATAGTAAACATGTCATTATTAAAGTTTCTTTTTTTTCTATGAATACTATAGACATACACATGATATACCTTGTATTTTTGTTCTTTTTATAATTAATGAGATTTTCTTATCACTAAATTCAAAATAAACAAAATGAATAATTATCATGAGTTATTTTCCTAAGCTAGGTTTAAGGACTATCTTCGGATAGGCTCTAAGGGATGCCTAACACCTTTCCCTCGAATAACCAAAATCCTTACCTAGACTTTTTACTGGTTTCGCAAACTAAAACAGTGTCTACATTTATATTTTCTTAAAATGGTTTCCTAATATTTTCCTTAAAATTAGGTGGCGACTCGAAACATATTTTTTCAAAAACCAGAAAGTATAGCTGTATGATGTTGTGAACTATTTCAACCATTCAAAAATGGGGCACGACAGAGTGGCGACTCTGTTGGAGATTACTAATTTAGGTTTTAACCTTTATAAACTAAGCTTGGGAATGATATTCGTGATTATTTGTTAGTTAACTATTCGTCTTATATATTGCTTTGATTGAAAGGCCACAAGTCAAATCCGACCTTGCGTTCCTTATTTGTTTGAAAACACTATTTGTTACTGTTTTTCTACATTGTCGTTCTCACTTTCTATCGAGTTCTTGGTCGTACACTTACATACAGTGATTCACGCGGGGAGTGTTTCACGCTCCCCCAAATTTCTTTTGGATTCCTTAGCTTCAGGGTTGGTGCAATAAATTTAGTGTGCCTTCTCGCAAATCTTCAGTTCGCTCTTAAACGTTTAGGAAAAACTCTTACTCCAGAAATAGGTCATATTGCATACACCTTAGGAGAGACGGTCCAAGGCATCGTCTTCGCAATTAGGAAGCTGACCTTTTGTCAAAGGTTATACACCTGGTGAGATATTTTTATGAAAATCGATGTAAATGATCCAAACTAAAACACATGATGAATTCGGAATAGACATACTTATCATACCCTTTTCTTTTCCTCTAGATGAACATCAATTGGAACCTCCCATATATTAAGATGGTCATCGCTGCACCGGAGATCCTACAAAAATGGTGGCGGAACATCCACAGAGCACATGGAGCAAAGATGAGGAGACATTTAGGAGGGTTTCTATCGCTAATGAGGATTCGGGAAAATAAAATACTACTCACCCTATTGATGGAGTTTTGGGACCTCGGCACAGTGACCTTCAAGTTTTTGTATTTTGAAATTACTCCTACACTGGAGGAATTTAGCACACTCACTGAGCTACCCATCGGAGGGAGGTTACCGATATGCCCGTCAGCCATATGCGCGAGGGAATTTTAAAAACTCTTGGGGATGAAGATCTTTCCGTCACTGAGGCACATAGAGGGAGGAAAGGTTAAACTGGATTACCTCTTCAGGAGATTTGGCCGAGTTGAAAGTTTTGACAAGTATCATGAAGAATTTGCTTACACCCGCAAACAATGGATAAACACGCTTCCAAAGATCTTCATATTGGCCTTTTGGGTGCAATAGTCTTCCTAATGAGACTCTATTACATCGACATCAACATCCTCCCCGTAGTTGTGGATCTATTTGCTGCACCGCGGGGATGCTCCTTGGTGCACATGGTCCTCGCTGAAGTATTTCGATCACTATCTGTGTGCACGAGAGGGCACGACTTCTTCGAGGGCTGCAACTTATTGCTGCAGGTTTGGGCAGTCAAACATTTCTACCATCTCCCCCCACAAATAGACTTTACGGTAGATGCTTGCAACATGATTCAGAGACATGAAGACCGTCTCTGATATTGGGATGCGCCAGTCGGAGAAGAAGAATGGAACACATTTTTGACAAATCTCACTGGGGACTCCATTCAATGGAAGTTTTATTTGGTATCTGGGTTGGCATCTGTCAGAATTCGACATCTATATTTCATTGAATTGGTAGGATTAAGAGGCGTCCAACCGTATGCACCTCTGCGAGTCATGCCACAGTTCGGAGTCATCCAGGACGTGCCACTATGGTCTTGCATGGTTCTACACGAGGATGATCTTTTTCGGTCTCTATCACACACATACAAAACTTACAGTTGGATTGGGACTACACGATCACAATAAATACGCGAGATGAAAGATGGCGCACACCAGAATACTATGCTTGGTGTACCACTGTGAGCCACATAGTTTAACGTAGTGCAGAGAGAGTCAGGGACTTCGTGGATGATCAATGGGCTACTTGGATCAGAGAGGAGGTTCTTCCTCATATGGAACTAACGACACCTAGGTATAATCAAATAGTTCCAGGATCTATGGATCATTTGATCCAAAGGATTGAAGAAGATTCGGATGAGGACCCAAAAGAAGATCCGAAGGAGGACCCAGAAGAGGATCCAGAGGAAGATCCGGAAGAAGAGCCCGAAGAAGATGGAGTCATGCACGTGGGAATGGACTTGTCTCGGTAGCAGGAGATGACCACTCCAAGTACGGTTCCATAGGGTTTGGCAACACAAAAGGATCAAAGGCGAGTTCAGGCCCTCCAGAGTATTACCTAGGGTCGTACTATGATTAGGACTTCGACGATGATGATGAACCATCTTGTCCATAGTTTCATCCATTTGTACTTTGTTATATTCCACTGTAGGGTCACATGACCCACCTTTGTATGCCATCCTCCCTTTCCGTCACTTTCATTATCTAGTTCCCTACCCGACAACTCTGTTGTATGACTTAAAACAGTTCAATCAATGAAAGTTATGTTGTTCCAAATCCAGAGTGTGTTTAATTGGATCATTTATCATCAAATTAATTGCAACGTAGGCTAACCTCTAGCAAAAAGAGGCTCCATATTAGGATGTATCTTGAATGTCGCTAACTTGGCATATATATGTGTTACATATTTGCTTTGTACATCTTTCTCCTTTTCTTTATAATATCTCCTAAACTAACATAGTTTTCCTTTCCTTTTCTTTCTTTTGTTGGTTATTATTAATCCCACCAGAAAGTTGACTTGTGTCGACTTGCAAACAAGCTGACTCATGATACAACCTCCAATCAAAAGGAAAGATGACTAGCAGAGAAGAATTGATGTTGCTGCAAATATAATAATCCCCATAGAAAACCCCGAAGGTTCTCACAATACAGCAACAAATGACGAGAGAATGGCTCTTATGGCGCACAAATTAGAAGCCTTGTGGGAGGAATTGCATCAAGTACGAGACTTGGCCAAGCTTTCGGCTACTACTCTCCCGACCTTCAAAACACCAGTCTACTTTCCAAAAACTGACATGCCTTCCACCGACTCATTGAAACTACCAAAGCAAACCCAACATACTCTAATTCATGGACAAGCACCACTAGCTGCTTCATCAACAGTCAGGGCTGCTCTCGACCATCCTACTCAAGATCACATGATGTCTGCCTATCCCACGATGCAGCAGATACTCGGGGCACACGTTGCCACTCCTTATGAGCCACATGTGCCACCCGTATATTCTGTTGAAGCCCCTACTTTCATGACCCCAGCTATGGTTAGAGTCTCATATGAGATCGATCAATATGCAGAAATAGAGAAAGATGCTCGCTTGAAAGAAGATGAGTCAATAAACGTCCAACTTCATGGTCTAAGAAAGGCGTTAAAAAGCTTGCAAGTCACTAGGGGAGCAGATATCCTAGATTATGATGACTTGTGCATCCATCCCGACATTGATATGCTAGTAGGGCACAAGCCGCCGAAATTTGAACTATTTGATGGGAAAGGTGACCCTCATGCGCATTTAAGGGCGTATTGTGATAAGTTAGTAGGTGTAGGGAGAAATGAGAAGCTAAGGATGAAGTTATTTATTCGAAGTCTGTCTTAAGAAGCCTTGACTTGGTATACACGTCAGACCCTCACAAATGGCGTGATTGGCAAGAAATGGCTGAGGATTTCATGACTCAGCTTCAAATTCAACACCGAAATCACTCCAGATAGGTTCTTGTTAGCCAAAGAGAGTAATAGTTTGCTTCCTGATTTGTATCCCTGCATCACTGGAGTCAGTTATTTATTGAGTCATGACATTATGTTGTTTTAAATGGTCATAAATTACTTCACTCTTACGTATGTGCTAGGCCCTTTAATATTTAGTTGCTTCCCAGCGGTTTTAAAAGGATTGAAACTAGTTTAACTTGCAATGTAGCAGTCTGATTTGTTTATGTGATGTAGTTCATAAGTAGGATGTCATTTGATTAAGTAAAAAGACTTGTCTATTTGGAATCTTTTGAAAATCCCCCCTTTTGGCTAAATCTCCTGATAGACTACTGTATGTTCCAAATTACAAGCCGTTCAACTTTAAGTTTCCTCACTATTACATTGGCATGAATCTGTCCAGATCTTTTCTGGCCATATGCCTATATGCCTGAAGTTCCTGTTACTTTCTTGGGTCCTCTGTCTACAGTTGGATTTAACAGCAGCTTGCATCGGTTCTTCTCGTCTCTGTTTTAAGTTCTATTCGTAATTCGTTTTCTAGACTGTGCTTTGTGTCTTATATTCAAATCGGTATATGCAGATACATATGAAGCATTCTGAACCGTGTTAAGCTCTTTATATATTAAGCGTGGATCTATCAATTGACTGATTTTTGCCTCCTTGTGTCACCATAGCCTTATTCTTCCGTTGATGAAAACTGTTTTGATTTTAAAATGAAGCCCAGTTATTGGCCGATTCCAAACTAACTTTATAGTCAGAATATTGTTTAAGAATCCTGATTCATAGCATGCCATAAGTTACGGTTGTTTCGAAAGTCACGCTCATCTAAAGGTTGAGTCAGCTACTCTTTATTCATCTTGATTAATGTTTCAGGTTCAAGGTGGTCTTGTGCAGTTTTGTTTTGGATAATGGGATGAATGGATACATATTTCTATTATTAGTTAGTATTTTATTTGAATAGCAGTTCGTATAGCTGCGAATATGGATGAATAATCATAGTTGAATACGGTTAAATGCCCAATCTCCTCTTCAAATTACCTACTGTTTTCCTATGGCTCTTGTGCATGCTAATAGCTATAATTTGTTAGTTTGAAATAGGTTATTTTTATGATGTGATCTCAAATTCCTATCTATTTCTCTAATTTTATCTCAAGTAGTCTGTTCTATTTTCTTTACACTTGATCACCTTTCCTTATTCTTTTGAATGATTTAGTTAGATAGGTTCAGGGTAAACATGTTATGTTTTCTCTAAACAGCTAATTGTCTATTATTGTTTATATTATGTACACATTTTTATACATTAATTAAAATCTATTTTCCATTATAATCAATCCCTAAAAATTTGAGTTCTAAAACTTTTATATGCGAATGTGTAACATCCAAATATTTTTAAGCTAAGGCCAAGTCATCCTTCATATGATATAAGATTTTAATTGATAATTCCTAATTGAGTATAGGTGTTAAAGTCAATTTCTTAGTTTGGAAATAGAATTGGAGATGATCTAAGGTCATATGAATCCTCTAGTACGAAGTTAAGATAAAAACTTACTTAGCGTTTGAGTTTCAATGTAAAGTTTAATAAAGATAGGTGAACCAATGACTCGTAGATTGTATATACATACTAGGATCAATTCTTAAGTTTTAAGGTATATTAGGTGCGATTTAGAGTCATAAGGGATCTTTTACATCAAGTTAAGTCCAAAGATTTTTTAGCAACTAAGGTTTCGTATGAGTGAATAGAAGGGTCAACTTCAAATGGACATATCTACTAAAGAATAAGACTCATAATATATCAAGTCGAAGATATTTGAATTAGCTTTCAAATGCATCCAATTTCGCCTTAATCAGAGTTCAGAGTTGAAAGTTATGAAAATGTTAGTGAAGGAGTGTAGAGCTGTCCGAAGGTCCGCGCCTTGAGCGTGTTGCGGATCAAACGCGAACTCTTACTGGATAAGCAATAACATTTTTTTTGTTTTTATTTTTAAATACTTTTATGATAAAACCTTTGGGGGTCTATTTACGGTCCCAAAACGCATAAAACATCGGTTTTCATAATCAAAACCCTCTCCTTTTACTCGTAAATATAAATACTCAAGAATCATAAAAAATGTCATCAAGTTAGGATTAACTTTCAAGATTCCTCTTCAAGGTAAGTTATTCTTCATAAATTTCAATCTACTCAACTTGAATTTCTTCATCTATTCATGAATCTCTAATAGGATTTTAAATCATAACCTAGGATTTCAAGAAAATGAATTTAAGAAACCCAAGAAAGGATTTCTTGACTCTTCTTCTTCAAGAATTATGGTTCTTCATCAAGAACTCTAAAGAGTCTAAGTCAAGAATTCAAAAATCAAAGAGAATTCTTTCCATTCATGTCCTTCCAAGTTCTTTCACTTTAAAAATACTACCAAGATTGAGATTTTTCACTAAGTAAGAGAGTATTCGTCAAACTTCAATGGTAATATCAACTTTCCAATTATGTAAAAGGCTACCCAAAAAATATGGAATTGTTCTTCCACATGCCCCAATGTGTAGATTAAGTTGTAAATTGCTAGTTTATGGGTCTTGAGTAGTGATTCTTAAAGAACATCTTGAACATTATCTTTATTTCTTGAACATTTACTTTTTGAACATTATCTTTAATTTATATATATTATCTTAAATTGATGATCATCATACTTGTATCTACTGATTATATGCATTATTGTACGATTGTTTACCTAAATTGAATGTCTCCCCTTGTTTAACACTGCAAGAACGAACTTAAGGGTAATGTCTAGAGCCTTGATTGTTTGAATATGATGATTGATGAAGTTTGAGTCTTGAGATGAATGTTATGATGGCTGAAATAGATGAAAGTGATATCCTTGAGGTTTACATGAGTTTTAGATAAGAGTTTAAAAGGAAGAATTTATTTCTTGAGTTGATAGAATGATAGATGAGAGGAGAACCCTGCCTGAGAAGGGGGTTGGTTGTATAGCCAGTCTGACCTTGATATACTTATGAGCATATTGAGTCCTGGGAGGAATATTAACACCGAAATGGGTAAGAGTGAGTCCCGCTCGTACTCATTAACTACGCGGTCAACGTAGGAGAGGATTGGACCGTAAAAGCAGATGTTTCTTTTGTTCCACATTGGACTTGAAAGACTTCTTTTGGGATCCCCGCCCTGTACCCTGGCAAGGTACCAGACAGATGTGGCAGCGATATCTCCTGGTTCTATCATCACCGGGCTCATAGGTGGTAGTTGTCAGTTATAAAAACTCCCAGATAGGTTTCCTTTTAGATAGTACTCTAACGTTGATGTGATTGTATGATGTTTTGATGGATAGTGTGGTGATAGAATCTTATCCTTTACTCTCAGTTGAGGATGAGTGATTGAGGAGCTATTGTTATTGCGAATTGTTTATATTAACCCATTTTACATACAGTACATTCCACATACTAATGCCCATTTGGCACTACATCATTTTACGATGCAGACTCTGTAGACAGAGGACTTCAGCAACCTAATCATTGAGGTTCACAGATTTCCAAAAGAGACTTGGTGAGTCCTTCCTTACTTTTGGAGGAGATGTCTATTTTTTCATTTATGTTGACTTATTTTATTAGACTGTGGTAGTCATTGCTTGTCATGGTACCTTCCTAGCTGATAGTTATAGAGACTTTATAGACATAGAAAGTTGATTGTTGATGTCGGGATTGATTATTTCCCATTTTTTTCTATTGAGATACTTCTTTTGTACTTTTATATGATAGTGATTGTGATAGCCCACTGATAGGCTATTATTCTCCTTATATCTTCTCCATAT
>JAABOM020081932.1:0-31660 GCA_011800125.2 Solanum clarkiae | reverse complement strand
GACCCTACATACATAATCCAAATTATAAATATACAAGACCAACATCTGAATATAAAAGATAGCCAAAAAAAAAGGAGATTGTAGAATATCCCAAGGTTGTTGGTGCTCACCCAAAGCCTCTAAAAGCATCTACAAGCCCCTAGATCAACAATCATGGCCCATACCTAGACTCGCACCATGAGTAGATTCAGAAAAGAAGGGGTGAGTATCGTGAAAGGCACCATGCAGGAATCATCGACCGACTAAGTGAAATACATTAAACATGGTAAGAACAATTTAATGAAATACTGCAGTGTCAGCTTTCTTGACCCAATTCAAAGAGAAACATATTAAAAAAACCATAGACCCCTAACTAAACAAACCCAAGCAATATGTAATGACGTTGACTAATGAAACCTAAAGATTAACTGTCAACCATGTTTGTGGCACTAGGCGAGCCTATAAGCAATGACAATATATATATATATATATATCATGATGGTACGTGGCATCCAATCTTGTAGTATCATGTCAAAACGACTGAGCAGGACTAAGAAGAACCAACTGAGCAAAATAAAGCAATATACAACCAATCATCTAACGAAATTGAACAGAACTATATCACACTATCATATGGTTGAGGTATGGTGTTATACGTGGGTGCAAGATGTTAGTATCCATGCCTGTACGCCAATTGGGCCTCATAAACCCAAAAAGGTACACCCATACACAACTAGGGAGTGTATAGGCGTAGGGACACAAGGATCAGTGAAAGAATGTATGTTGTCTCAACTTGTGCAGAACACAATATCACCGAGGCCTTTAACCCCTAACGGTCACCTAGGGCCTACAACCCCTAGCGGTAATCTAAATCCTCTAACCACATTTCCTGACTGACCTCTGGCCAGGGAAAGAAAAATAACAAGTCAACCAGGGCCAATGGATGATAATTAAGTGGGTAGAATACCTAGGAACAATCAAATAAGCCTCCAACCCAAGAAAAACCACTGCTCAGCTAGTTCCTAGGGTCCGTGCCTCTCAAATCAAATTGTGTGTATGTGTCATCATATAGGATCTGAATAACATAACCCTATGGTAGCACTAGCTTAAGCCTAGGCTAAGTCCTATAGGGAGCAGTAGCCACAAATATCACACGCATCAAAAATGATGATAACAACCCAGCTGATAAACGTAGGAAGTAACCAACACAATAATAGACAAGTCAGCTGATAAATGTAATAAGTCCCTAAGACAAGATAGTAGGCATTCTAGCTAATTAATGCAACACGAAATCCCCATATACAGATAGTCAAACTAACCCCAAGGTATAGAATACCTCTCACAATCAGGATCACTATCCCTTTATTAAGAAATGTCCAACATATTAAGATAATCACAACAATAGAGCCTTAGTGCATAGCCAGGAGTATAACAAATAACCAACCTTGTAGAACATAGCATATATCATCATACTGCACAACTCAAGCATGTAAGAAGCCAACTGGGTACACAATACTAGAAATAAAATAAGATTGTATCTAACCTCTAACAGACCCATCACACCATCAGATCACCCTATTGTTTGTTACTATAATAACTTAACCACCACAGTGTCTACAATGTCATCACCTTCTCATATAATTGATATAGGCTTTTACTAAAGGATTTCCAACAGCAAACTAGCACATAGAGAACTAAATAGACATATTTGTCACTAGGGGTTGTATATGACTATACCTAGTCGTCGAGAAGTTCACCCTAGCCTATGATAACTACAAGTATCAGAATAACCATAGACAACCCAACTATTAAGTAAAACCACCTCCCAAACAACCGTAGATAGTTAGCCAATCTCCAGGGCATAACATGTATCTCACCGTCAAAAACACCATCAAGTATCAGAGAATCAGTAATGTAGTACGCTAATAGAAATGCATAACAAAATCATAGTCATAGAGTCACAGTATATAGCTGGGAGCATAACTAGCAACCAGACTCTCAAAAACTACATAACTCTAACATCAGACCCCTCCCATAAGTAAACAAATATCTAAATAGGCATATGTATCAACCACAGGCATAGGTTGGCCTTTAGCCTTTCACAGGACCTAATCATAACCTAAGTAGCAAGTGACCAGAATCATATGTATTGGGTATAACATAAAAGGTCAAACCGGCAATTAAACAGTCAAATACATGTATATAGGTAGCACCAATACTTAACTTACCTTATTTGCACTCTGCCTCGCCTTTACAATATTTATCTGAAGCATTTACAGGCCACATAATGTTAAACATCAACTAACATAACATGTATAGGTATCACGGAGTCTAATGGTAATCTTAGCCTTAGCAACATATGTATATATCTTACTCAGAACTTCCAACAACAACCAGGCTCCTAACGACATATATTTCAGCTCAGTCTAGAGGTGAGGAAATTCTAGCTTACCTGGAAGGTGAATCCACATGCTTCAAATCAGTCCACATGAGCTTTACCCTTTACAATAGTTTTCTAATGTTGGTCATCTATCAAAACATGAATCAAAATATTATTACAGTTGTTTTGGCTATAATATCTCAAAAATAGGGCAAAGTACGTCAATTATGACTAAAATGAGAAAAAATAGGGTCCATGCATAAAATACCAAACCAACCCACAAACAATAATCACTATGTAATCCCGAGCCTATAGCCAGAAATTGAGCTCAAAATGAAGCTCAGAATGATTAATAATAACCCAAAACAAATTATATTTCTTATCAAGAAAAAAACATATATGTACAACAGCTTCTATTAAATTTCTCAAAAATATGATCAAATTAATAGAATTTGAACATTGCAGGTTGTAAAGCTCAACAGAGTACTACAGTTTAGATCCAAATTTCACTTAATTTTGATAAGAAACAATCGAGATATCTCAAACCAAAGTTTCAAAAATTTCTTAATGTTATATAAAGAAAAATAGTAACTTTACCTCGAACGGCATGCGAAAAGAAATTTCCAACACTTTCACGATGTTCCTCCTGAAAAAATACACAAGTTAGCCTTTTTGAATCACCCAAAATGGATAAAAAAATACCCTCACAAATGTGGTACGAAGTTAATGTATACCTATATATATACTAATGCTCCCTAGAATACAAGCTTGTATATACTTATATGAGTGGCTGACATGCCACCTACCATGTGGTAATTCTAGGTTGCTCCACGTGGTGCAACCTGGTGCAACCATGTTACCTCATTTCTCCTTCAGCAATTATCCAACCCTTTTTTCGATGTTTTGGGCTTGTTTGGACTCTAATTTCTCTCAAATGAACTAAGTAACCCTAATAATTTTAATATTTCAAATCCAATGGCACACATGAAATTTCTATTGAAGGTCATTACGATTCGGTGTGGGTCACACTTCCTTATATATAACTCTTAATAGAAAGCCCTTGAGGGGGTCAAATCACATTCAGAAGTCCTCGATGCCAAATGAAGTGTCATTCTAGACAAAACTCGACGTTCTAGACTAATCTCCCTATCAAAATTCTCATTTAGGCACGTTTCCTAAGAGTGTCAACTATTAACCGATTTCGATGGTTAAATTTGCAAAACTAGATATAACTGCAGTGGACATGCTCCTAACCTAATTTGGCTATTTTGGAGCAGATGGAATCGTCAAAATTCTACTTTGAGGCTGTTTTCTATGACTTTACCTAAAAATATTTCATTTAACTCGAAAAGTTGCATAAACCTCAATTGATTCACCTAACAACCATACTAACAGTACCAACAAGTCAAGAATGGCTCGAGGTCGCTATGTACATGCTCCAATAGATAAGATAATTGTGAAGATACAGAAATAACCTGGAGGGTCATTACAATTAAAATACTAAAAATACTATTTTTAAAAAAAAAATTATTGCATGAAAAAAGTTACAATTTTAAAAATATTTTTTAAGTTTTCTTCAAGTATGGTAGTGGTTAAAGTAGCCTACTCTTTGCTTATTATATTTTAACCTTGTGCAATGAAATGTAAATTGTTCTATATCAGACCTTGATTCGATTGCTTTTGATTTTTGCACTTAGTGCATTTATTTGATTTAATTTTGGAAGTATTATATGCTTGTTATATACCTGCTTTTGGGATTATAGGTAAAGAAGTGGAATTTGATAAAAATTAAAAGAGTTATGTATTTATTAGTGGTTCAAAAGGTGGGGCGTGAGGCAAGGCCTAAGTCCCGAGACACAGGGCATAAATCCCATGAATCTACGAGGTCTTTATTTCATATATCTTAAACTTTATAATTTGAAAACTAAGATAATAAGAAAAAGTAAAGGTTTTAATAATTCTGCTAATAAATTTAAATAAATCACCAATAATAGAGAAAAAAATATTGTTATTGTTATTCGATAAAGGTAAAAAACAACAGCTGATAATAGTCAAGATAATTTTTAAAATAAAATCATCCTCCATCCCTACATTTACTAACCTTTACCATAATTAAATGATATTTTCACTAATCAATGTTTAATGAAGGAGTAAATTGCTTCTCTGTTTCCAGATATCATACTACTTTAATTTTTCGTTTGTCATTTTTCGGTGACTTCTCCACCGGAACTTCTCAATTTCCAATAACAATCCCGCCGGAAACTCGCTATCTTTTTTCTTTCTTTCTTTCTTTCTTTTACTACTCATCTTCTCATAAGAAGATTCACAGAGATTTTTTCAACTTCACCAGTCTCTCTCTACTTGGGGATCTATTTTCAACTCCAATGGTGAACTCTTCGTCATCTGATACTTTCCCGATCTAATCTGATAGAGAAAGTATTTTAACACATAAACCAAAAAAAAATTGAATCGAAAAACCTTAGTTCCAGGCTAGCATTCTGCCGGCACTGTACAGCAGGATTTATCTTTCTCTCTGCGACTCTGGTGAAACCTCAGACTTGTGTCCAGCAATTTTCAGATTCTGGCAATGTCATATCTGCAAATACGAAGTTTTCCAATGATAACAGTACTCCAAGACAGCGATTCAAAACCATTTTCTGGTCAGGTAACTTTACCATTCCAGCGATACATTCAACCATTAGTTTTCCGATCAGATTACTCGGGTGATATCCTTCATTTTTCTCTTATTGTTCTTGTTCAACTTCTTGTTCCATTCATATTCTCTGTTCTCTTCTTTCTTGGCATTATTTCTTGTCTTTATAGCTGTTATTTGCTTGTTGTTTCTTGTTCTTTGTTATAGTTCTCACTTAATATTTCTTCTCTAGTACAAAATTTCTACAATATTTCTTGTGATTATTTCTTTTTGTTGTGATCCTCTTGTAGTTTATAGGATTATAGGATAATAAATTATAGTTTAGCTTTAACTGTTTTGTAGTTTTGCATTGTTGTTTCATGATATTGTTGATTCTCTATCCTTTATATTTTGTTGATTTAGTAGTTTTTAGGGAAGTTTATTGGCGTTGTGGTCTGATAGTGGATTAGGGTTATGTCTTCAGTTGGGGTCGGAGGCTAAGGTTAGTAGTGATAAGAGGGGAATGGGCTTAATTAGGTTGAGAGTGGGGACGTGGAACATAGGATCACTTACGAGGGAGTCTATAGAGTTAGTGAAGAGTCTTAAGAAGAGACAAATTAATATAGCATATATTCAAAAGACCCGATGGTGAGGTACTAAGGCGCGAGACATAGACGGGTTTAAATTATGGTACTTGGGTAGTTCTAGGGATAGAAATGGAAAAGGCATCCCAGTAGATGATGACCTTAGGGAGTATGTCGTGGATGTCAGGAGGACTAATGATAGGATGATGTCTATTAAACTTGTGGTCGGTAGTCATATTATGAATACAGTTAGTGCCTATGCACCCCAAGTAGGCCTACATGATGAAGTCAAAAACCTCTTTTGGGAAGATTTTGATGAGGTTGTGAGGGGTTTACCGGCCACAGGAAAGATTTTCATCAAGGGAGATGTTAATGGGCATATTGGTGCTACTTCTAGTGGTTTGATGATGTCCATTGAAGCTTTGTTTTTGGTGAGAGTAATGGAGGTGGGACGTCTCTCTTAGACTTTGCTAAAGCATAGTGATTGGTACTAGGGGTTTCAAGAGGGACCTTTGGTGGATGTCAAGGTAATTGGTGGTGGAGTGGAGAAGTTAAGGAAAAGTGAAAGCTAAGAAAATTTCCTACATAAAGTGGTTGGAATGTTGGGATGAGGATGAAAAAATAAGGCTTAAAGATATTTATAAGACAGCGAAGATGGCAGTGACCAGTGCTAAGACAGTAGTGTTTGAGCGTTTGTATGTTGATTTGGGTAAAACAAATGCGGGGACAGTAGATTATATAGGCTTGAAAAGGTGAGAGAGAGAAAAGCTCGTGACTTGGAGAAAGTAAAGTGCATTAAGGATGAGAAGAGTGAGGTGTTGGTGGATGAGAATTCCAGTAAGATAAGGTGGCAAGCTTACTTCCATAAACTTAAATGAAAAAAGGGCCAGAGATATTGAGTTGGGTGATTTGGCACACTTTGATAGTTATTGAGATTTTGGTTATTGCAGGCATTTTAGAGTTAAGGAAGTTCTACGTGCTGAACAGAGGGAGAGTGATTGGACCCGATGAAATTTCGACAGATTTTTGGAAGAGCGTGGTCAAGGAGGGTATTGAGTGATTAACTAGGTTATTTAATGCTATTATGAAGACCCTCAAGATTCCCGATGAATGGAGTAGTAGTACAATGGTTCCATTGTACAAGAACAAGGGTGATATTCAAAGCTATAATAATTACAAGGGTATCAAGTTGTTAAGCCACACTTATGAAGGTTTGTGAGAGAACGGTGGAAATGAGGATGAGAAAAGTAGTGTCTATTTTATTAGAACTAGTTCATATTTATGCCGGGATAATCAACTACTGAAGCGATCCATCTTATTCGAAGATTAGTGGAGAAATATAGAAAGAGAAGGAGGGACGTTTATATGGTGTTCATTGACTTTGAAAAGGCCTATGACAAAGTTTCATCGGATGTCCTATGGAGAAGTCTAGAGGCAAAAGGTATTCCAATGATGTATATTAGGGTGACAAAGGACATGTATGATGAAGCAAAACCTCGGGTAAGAATTGTAGGAGGAGAGTCAGTGTATTTTCCTATTGAGATGGGACTCCGTCAAGGTTCTATGTTGATCCCTTTTCTTCTTGCTTTGGTAATAGATGAGCTGACACAATCTATCCAAGAGGGAGTGCTACAGTTTATGCTATTTGCAGATGATATAGTACTGATTGATCAAACTGGGGCTAAAGTTAATGAAAGATTAGAGGTTTGGAGATATACTTTGGAATCCAAAGGGTCCAAATTAAGCAGAACTAAAACTGAATACTTGGAGTGTAAATTCAGTGTTGTTAGAGATGAAGCAGACATTGAAGTGAAGCTTGCCGCTCAGCCTATTCCAAAGACAGAAAGCCTTAAGTATCTTGGATATATCATCTAGAGTACTGGCGATATTGACGATGATGTTACACATCATATTGGGGCAGCATGGACGAAATAGAGGTTTGTCTCAGAAGTATTGTGTGATAAAAAGATACCACCTAAGCTAAAAGGTAAGTTTTACAGAATGATGATTAGATCATCTTTGCTATATGGGGTGAAGTGTTGGCCAATTAAAAATTCACATGTTCAGAAGATGCAGGTTGTGGAGATAAGGATGTTGAGATAGATGTATGGACATACCAGGAGTAATAGGATTAGGAATGAGATTACCAAGGAGAAGTTAGAGGCAGCCCCTGTAGCTAACAAGATGAGGGAAGTGAGACTGTGTTTGTTTGGGCATGTACAGAGAAGGAGTACCAATGCTCCTGTTAGGAGGTATGAGAGATTAGATTTAGGGGTTATATGGAGGGGTAGAGGCAGATCGAAGAAGTATTGAGGGTAGTTGATCAGACAAGATATGGCGAAACTTCATCTCACTGAGGACATGACCTTAGATAGGAAAGAGTGGAGGTCACATAATAGGCTAGTAAGGGTAGGTCGATATATGACTTTGTGATATAGTAGGTTAGTAGGAGTAGTGATGTCTTTACATCTTATGTTGTCATTATTAGTCTTATATTTATTTAATTTTAACGTATTTACAGACTATCACTAGCTTTTCATTATTAGTAATTCTTCTTTTTCCTTCTTGTTCCTTTTCTCCCTTGTTTTCATATCTAGTATCTTCTATTTATGGGGCTTGATTCGTTCAAATGAGGATTTTCCAAAAATAGCTTCTCTATCTCTATGAGGTAGTGGTAAGGTCTGCGTACATTTTTACCCTCTCCAGACCCCACTTGTGGGGTTCCACTAGGTATGTTGTTGTTGTTGTTGTAATATTTATATATTTCAAACAAGGAAATGATAAAAAGAGTAAGAGTAATGACAAAAAATAAATAAAGTTTCCTAAAAAATATAATGCTATGAAATCTATATCTTATCAGTTTAAAGCATTAAAAAATTAAAAAATAATTATCATTTTAAAGCACGATTATCTAAATATTCTAAAAGTTGCTTAATTTTCTTATGTATTTTAGAAGATATCATACAACCTAAAAAGTGTAATAGCATCAAGAATAAATATCATTACATCAATAATTAAAAATATAATTTATAGTTAAAAAACTCTAAAAATAATTACAATAAATGCCTAGAGTTTTTTACACCTGCACAAGACCTATGCCCTATGAATATGCACCTTCAATTTACACCCCGGAGCATTTTAAGTACATCTCCCCCTAAGACTTGCCCCAAGATTCGTCCGAAAATGTTTTTGAAAAAACAGATGCTAATAGATCCAATAGCAGAAAAATTATGTTGTTCTTTAGTTTGTAATTATAATTTAACAGTATAATATTTTACAGTTGTTATAGGAAAATAATTGTCGTTCATGCCTCCCATTTATGTGGTCTTGCTATGTGATTGATAGGTTGCATTGCCCCATCCTTTAGTGATACACAGAGCAAATAAATATTGTACTCAATGTTAGAAATAGATGAAACAAAATTAAACTTTCTTCCATATACTAACTTAATATTTTTAAATAATAACTTGATTTTGAATATTATGTTTTTAGCTGAGTGAGTTTAATTTCTGCAAAATCATATTTTCTTTCTAAACCACAACTTTAATCTATGATTTCCTTATCATGCTTTGATACAAATTAAATTAAAAATCAAACATATAAAATAAATGACATCAACATCCTAATTTCATGCACTAAAAATATCGTAAAAATAATATATTTTAGTCTAAAGTCATCAAGACACATCAACTTGTCCTCATTTTTCACTTAGACACCTAAACTAAGTTCCTTATAGACACCTCAACCATCCATAATTTAAATCCCATAAACATTTTTATCCTACTTGGAAAAATGGGTGGGGGTCACGCATAAGAGGAGCGTGAGAGCCATATTTCCCCATCCCAAAATTTAACCGTTAACATCATTTTCAATTTCTCTTCCATTAACATGCCTTAAATCCCAATTATTTTCCTTCCAAATTCAAGACTCTTGATTTTTCCTCTCTTTTTTTTTTGTTTGGTCTCTTTTTCCCATGCGTCCATTTTACTTTTTTGAAAAACATTTCCCTTCCTATCGACTTCTTTGTGTCGTAGTCAAGAAATTCGAACTTGAATTTGTTTCGAACTTGTCAGTTTTGTGTTAGCTTGTTTAGGTGTTGACTAATTTCATACTTAGCTTGTTGAAATGATCCCAAAAGTACCCGAAAACGTACCTCGAAAATGCTCAAAATTTTAAATTTCATATATCTCCAAATTCATTTGTTATTTCGAAAATCCAACTTCATATTCTTATTCAAGGGGTCAAAATTCGGGGGAAAAGGGTTTTAACCCCAATTTTAGAGCAACTGTATCAAAATTCAAAACTTTCATGCTACAAGTTCCAGTGACATTTTCATGTTGCCTCCACGACGCGCCTCTGCCTATTTTGGGGACTGTTTTTTTTTTAGTTCGGTCCAAGACTTCTGAGTCTTAGGCCTAAGTATTCCCAAACGTATTTTTACCCATACTTAGCCTTATTTCACCCTCATATCATCCTAAACACTTCTCAATACTCACTCAAACACTTAGTTATATTTTCACTCCCAAAATTCAAGTCTCAAACCCTCATCCTAAACTAAGGTTTTCCTTCAAGGTTCTTCAAGCTTCAAATCTCTATCTCCAATCTTCACCAAGTTCATCTCTAAGCTAAGGCATGTCGATTTCAACCATTGAATCCTTTCACCCATGGTGCCCAATCCTCTTTTCTACTTAAATTGCATGATTTAAAGTTGATTTACAAATGGGTCTTGCTTATTATGAAATTCACTGCACACTATGTTAAAGCTATGAGAAATTGTGATTGTTTTGCCATGTTTTAAGCTATAAATCTTTGATCTATTGTATGATTTGAGGAGTGGTTTTGATGTATGTTACTTGAGGGTGTTGCAAGGTGATGATTGATGGTCTTACAATGGATTTTCTTGCATGATTTCATCTTTATATTTCATGATTTTATAGTAGCATTACACACCCTCTAAGTGTTTGATAAAATATCCGGATGTGGTTTCTTGAGGAGTTGAAGGTCCAAAGCATGAGATATAATATGAATGATTATATGATGATGAAATGAGCTTATATATATGATATAGTCTATATAAAGTGTTGCATTATACCATACCCGATCCGGAGGGATAAGAGCAAGGTAACCGAGGTGGGGGTTTGTGCTCATCAATCATGTGAGAGGTTTGTACCTTACCACCGTGGTGATAAGGTGTGATTATCATCAACCATGTGAGGGTTTTGTACTACATAACCACCAAGGGGTTTGTACCTTGAAAATTTAGCTTGGTCTCTTCTACACATATGATATACTATATAAGCATGAGTTACTTAAGCATGATTTACTTAGTATTGATCATACATGTTATATTGTTATATTATGCCTATTGCTTAATATTATGCATTTTGATTATGATGCCTACCTATTGTTGCATTGCATCATATATACTTAGTACATTCAGATGTACTGACTCATACTCTTGGGTACATAATATCACCATGTAGGAACCGAAGACCAAGTTGATCATCCTCCTCCACGTGGCTAGTTTGGTGCTACTCAAGCTAGTTAGTAAGTCCTCCACTTCAGGGACCTTAGTCTACACACACTTGTTATGCATTGAGACACTTTTCTTTATGTTCTATTTGACTTTGAGGGTGAGCCTGGTTGCTTTGCCTTGGCCCCCGCTCTTATCTATGTATTAGAGGTGATTGTTGGACATATTATGTATCTATGATATGAGCTTGACTCTTGTCTCTTGACTATGATATTGTGCAAGCTTTTTCCTTAGCCCCTTTGCCTCTATTCTTGCTCTTTAATGTTTTTATATGCTTCCGTGACCAATGAAGTGTAATGACAAGTTAAGAGACCTGTTTAGGGTTCCTTCGAGTTCCTCATTTGCCATGTCACATTTAGGCCCTACCCTTGGGTCATGATACTTGTTTGGAGTAATTGGAGTACCCAACAATTGGATTAAAAGGAGCAATTGTTCAATGAAACGACAACAGCAACAAGGTCTTCACAAAGATTACAGAAAATTAAGTTAGAATCAAGGAAAAAAATAAACCTACCCGAACAAGACTCTTCAAGACGAAACCCAAACAAGTGATTTCTTCTTCAAGCTCGCAATAAATGGTTGGGAAGAATGGTGAGAATGAACATGGAGAGACAAATTAGGAGGGTACGTTTGCTTATGAATCATCCAAACTGAATTTCAGAGCCATAAATAGTCTCTACAATCTCACTGCGAGAAGACAAAAAAGAGCATGAGCAACAATAAACACTTCGAATTTTGCATTGCTTGCAAGCTCAATCACAATCAAGGACCATAACTTTCTACCTAACCACATGAAGTAGCTCGCACCTGTTCTCTCCCATTTCCAATCAAAGCTTTTCGATTTCCGATTCTTCCTCAGAAAATGGTCGGGAATGGGAAGGGAGAAGTAACAATCACATTAGTTGAGCCCTTTCAAAATCTGATGTAGAGGGTCAACCCACGTGTGATACACATGGGTGATGTTGAATGGAGTACTCGTACAGCTTATCTGTGTTTGAATTACACTCGCCACACCCACTTTTTCAAGTAGAATAAAAATATTTATGGGGTTTAAATTATGTATGGTTGAGGTGTCTATAAGGAACTTCTCTTAGTTTAGGTGTCTAAGTGAAAAATGAGGATAAGTTGAGGTGTCTGTTGATGACTTTAACCTATATTTTATTGCATTGAGTTTCACAATTTAAATAATATTACTAATATATGAAAGAAAATGAAGTTTAATCAAGTGTAAAAATAATTACTCATTAATTGTATACAAAGCATACTATGACCAAAATAGAAAACAATACTACTTAAAAGGTAAGGTTTCTTTCTTCCATATTTAAACTATGTATATTCATCTTCCCACATTCAAATGATATTAAATTATTTAAACTTCAACAAACAAATCACATACATATTATGCTCCTCCTGGATGACTCACATAAAGTTTTATTTTGCTTTTTCAATTATTTATCAAACAAAATTCTGATTTCAATAATATTAGGTATTAATATACTACAGAATTTATTATATGATTTGACATACACGTGCAACGCACATGTCTTAAAACTAGCAACAATAAAAGAAGATTTTTCATAATAATTCATTTGAAATACTTTTTTATTCATAATGTTGCGTATTAAAAGTCATTTTCCTCTATATTGACCAAAAAATAATTTTAATTTCCAAAATTGAGTAGGAGTTATTTTCAAGAAAGTGCTTAGCAAGTGTGTACTTATAAAACGTGAGACACTGATTGATTTTCTTCTTCATTTTAATTTCAAGTTTTTCAAAATATATTAAGCGTTCAAAGGAGAGAATTGAATCAACACAGGTGATAGGGAGTTATTTTTTCAGTTAATTCATCTATTTTTGCTTGTTATTCTTAAGATGAAGGACCTCGATTGGGTGATTGTAAGTTTGATTTTATCAAATCTTATTTTGTTTCTAATTTTTTTGCTCTTGTGTTTGATGATTTGATTTATCAAGTATCTCTGCTTTATGAGAGATGCGCATAGGTCTGCAATCTCTTTTGATTTGTTCTCTCTTTTTTTCTGATTCTAAATCTGCATAACATCTCTAATAGATTTTGACAAAGAAATAACAAGATTGACAAATGGTTGATATCTTTTTCTTCTCTTTTTTGCATTTGTTTAATTTATTCATTCGAGCACAATGCATTTTGAAATATATGTATAATCTCACTAAAATACAACAATGTATTTGCAAGTACTCATTTTTCAAGCAAATAGTACAAAGATATATCTAGTTAAACTAAATTTAACAAAGTTTTATATTCTTTTCTTTGTACTAAAATTAATTTTTTTCTAGTTAGTTTTAGATTTTGATTTGACAACCACAAATATATTTCAAATGTTTTATTTCTTTGTATCACTATTTTGTATGAATCTATGCTAGATCTAACTTAAGTTTTATATGAGAAAGTATATAGACGATTAAGAAAAAAAAAATCTCCCTTTTTTGATCCATAATTTATATTAAAAAAAAAGTTGAATAGTTTTTTTTTCTAGGTTTCTATAATTTCATTTGTTTTAACTTTGAACTTATTAATGTGGGGGTCTTACTTTGTGTAAGCATGAATTATAACTTTAAACAATTGGTTAAACTTGATTTAGTGTGTAATTTTATAGTATACATTCAATATGCTCGAACTACAAAAGAAAGAGAAAGAGGATGCCAAGAAGAAGAAAAAATCTGAAGAACACAATGAAAGCAAAAATGTCCAAGAAGACTCTTTTAAGAAGACATTATCAAACAAAGAAAAGAAAAAAACTATTCATGATGTGTAATTGATTAATAAATTTTACGACTTATAATTGACTAATATTAATTATTTTTACTTGTTCACTTTTAGAGATTAAGAGAGAATTTACTTTTAAAATTTTTTTATTTTATCATTGAGTAATATTTTATAAAATTAATTTAAATATAAGTAGTCAAATTAGATTCTTAAGAGTATGTCAAGCCCCAGGAGGCTACCCTAGACGTAATCGGCACTCAGAGACTATTTGTTAGTCTCCATGTGAACCACTTGGTCTCATCACATTTATTCATTCATACATTCTACTAATAAGCGGAAGAACAAAAGGCAGTAAATGGGCACATCATCCTCTAATCGCAAAATAGTATTATTATGAAAGGCTAGTGGGAAGAACTAGCTCACAATCTTATCAATCAACAATTCGGCTCTAGTTTATGAAGTCTTTATCACTATTAAGTGGTACCAATGATAGACCCATGGATACCTCAATCAATAAAAAGCTAATAGTCAAACTCTAAAGAAAGATGAAATAACATAATAGATTCCTCCGAAGTAAGGGAGACTCACCAATCCGCTGAACGTCCAAAGATCTTCAACGATGCGCCTGCTGATGATCTCGATCCCGTATATCTACATCATGAAATGATGCAGTCCCAGAGGGGGACGTCAATACGTGAAATATACTAGTATGTAAAATAGTTGAATGAAACCGAAACAGGTAGAACAGTATGAAAATAACATCAAATCAACTCAAAAGGCTCAACTCAGTAAAACATGCAAGTTTAAAGTAAATTATGCTCTCTAGAATATACATTTGAAAAAAAAATATGACTCCGTTGGAAATCTCATACTCAATCAATGTTTCTTGGGAGTTTCTCTTAACCGACATTTATCCTATCGCATCACCTGTAAGTTAGGTAGGGCACAAAGAATTGGCATCATTGTCATGTCCATCCTAAAATTGTCATGGAAAAGGATGTAGTATCCCTATCTCTCTCTCTCTCTTTCTCTTAGATCTAAAGAGAATTGTCTAACTTTTGGGACAAGAATCACCAGAACATGCTGCACGACTATCTTACGCTGGCAAACGCAGTTTTGGGACGACACTCCTCACCCAACTTGATGATCAATAATTCTCCCAAAACTAAAACATGAACAATTATCTATCAAATCAATCTTCTTTAAGACTCATATCATCTATCAGCATCATCTATCAATAAAATTATTGTGAAAAAGTATATTTATATTGTCATCAATATGTACTCAAAATATCATTTAGACTCAATGCTCAAGTCAATTAAAACTCATTAACATGTCAAGTGTTTCCTTTAGAAAAACTCATGCTTTACAAATAATCTCTGCATATCACCAAAACTCTCTCTCGAATCATTATTCATGTTCACCAGTTTTATTCATGAAACTCAGTAAAAATATGCTAAAAGAAATTATCAGTATTTCGCATGCTCAGTATGACTATCAATCTCAATTTTTCAAAATAATGCATAAAAGCAACCATAGTCCTCAATTAGGGATCATATGAATGAAGACATGAACGTACATCCAAATAATTACTCAACTTGAAGAAGATTGTATATAGGAATCGCATTAATACAATAGAAACTTAGTTCAAGAATTAAGTAAAGATAATACTTCAAGAAATCATATGTGTAGACCCAAGAACTTTCAACTCTCATCTAGGACCATCTATAGGAGACATGGGAGAATAATCTCATGCTTTTAGTTTATTCTTACATACCTTGAAAGTTGATAGCACAATCAAAATTGGATGAGTACTAGCTTTCTTGGAGCAAATCCTCAATCTCGTTAGTTATTTTAGAGAGAAAGAACTTGGAAAGATATTATTTGAAGGGATTCTCCTTGATTATTGAATTCTTGACTTAGAATTTTTAGAGTCTTGATGAAGAATTCTACATTCTTGAGAAAGAAGAATCAAGAAATCCTTTCTTGGGATTCTTGAACTCGTTTTCTTGAAACCTTAGGTTATGGTGTAAAGTTCTATTAGAGATTCATGAATAGATAAAGAAATTTGGGCTGGGTAAGTTGAAATTTCTGAAGAGTAACTCACCTTGAGCATGAATCTTGAAAGTTAATCCTAACTTGATGACTTTCTTGATGATTCTTGAGCATTTATATTTAGGAGTGAAGGGAGAGGATTTTGGTTATGAAAACTGACATTTTATACATTTTGAGACCTTAAATAGACTCCCAAAGGTTTTAGGAAAAAAGTACCCTCAAAATAAAAAGAAAAAAATTTAATTACTTATCCAGTGAGGGTTCGTGTTTGGTCCGCAACGCACTCTGGGCGCGGACCCGTAGATAGCTATGCACTCTTTCACTAAAATGGTCATAACTTTCTACTCCGAACTCTGATTAAGGCAAAATTGGATGCGTTGGAAAGCTAATTCAAATATCTTCGATTTGATATATTACGGGTCACCTAACTCATTATACATTAGAGATATGGTCATTTGAAGTTGACCTTTCTATCAACTCATACGAAAACTTAGTCTATAGAAATTCTTTAGACTTAACTTGATCTAAAAGATATCTTATGACTCTAAATCACACCTAATATATTTTAAATACTTAGGAATTGATCCTAACACGTATATACAACCTACAAGTCATTGGTTCACCTAACTTTTATAAAATCTTACATTAGAACTACGACCTCATATCATCTCCAATTTTATTCCCACACTAAGAAATTAATTTTAATATCTATGCTCAATTAAGAATTATAAATTAAAATCATATATCATATGAAGGATATCTCAATCTTAGCAAAAAAAATTAGAGTGTAACAGAGTATCATTAATAAAAAAATTTTAATAAAATAAATATCCAATCGATAGTTTTCAAGAAGAGTACAAAATGCAACCTGGACAAGTAAGATTGAATCAAGGGATCAGTTCAAAATCCCCAAGGAAAGAGGGAAAGAATGTAGACAATCGTGTACAACAAGGATTATCAAAGACTACAATGTTTAGTTTCGATATTTATGACCTCACAATTAAGGTAACTCATATCTACTTTTTTTCTCTTTTTCTTTGTTTTCAATTTGTGGATTAACTTTAATTAATTTTGAAATACTACAATTAATTTCTTTGTCATTTTCTTTTTTCTTCATTTTTTTCTACTCTAAAATATTACTTATTATTTTATGGATGATCGTGCAACTTTTATCATAAATATTTTTTTTTATCTCCAGCTACTAGGCAAAGATTAAAAAAAATTATAAAGAGATCACACAAAATGAAAGACTTGAAGAAAAGAAGGGAAGAGAAAAATAAAAGGAGAGAAAACCTCAAAACCAACAAAAACAAAGAGAATATCATATCAATGGTATTGAATTTTATATCTCGTTCCATCTTCTTCATCACTGATGAAAAATTTTGAGTCATATGTATATCATACCATCTTATTTAGTTACATATAATTTTCAGGTGAGGCTGATCTCAACGGAGTTACATACAAAGATAGACTCTCAAATAATTTTGATTGGATTTTAAATGAAAGTAATACTAATTATGGCTCAAAACTTTGGACAAGAGATGAAAAAGATGAAAATTATCATATCATGCAAGGAATACCAAGGAGTATAAAATTTCATTCTATTACTAACCTCTATAAGGTAATTCATATAAATTTTATGTCTATCTTATTATCTTAACATTAAATATATTCAATAAGCTTCTAGTATATTATTCAACAGTAGTTTATTCCATCTTTACTCCTGGTTCTTCAATATTTGACAAAATAGAAGAAATTGTTAGGCTTATCTGGATTATCTCAATAAGTATCTTCATATTTCGTAGTGTACTAACAGAATCTCACCAGTTGAAGATGAATATACTTGAAAATCAACTAGCGAAGATTTAAATATGAATCTTTCAATAAAAGAATAGCCAAGTATCATAACAGGCGGAGATAACGTTGGTTGTAAGAGAAAATGGAGATAAAATTAGAAAGCCAATGGAGAAAAAGATGCTACAACTTCTTATAACTAGCTTTAGAATTTTATTTTAATCATTTTTATAAATACTGACTTGTATCAAATCATTTACAATTTTAAATTTAAGTTACCCTATAAACTTTATCAATTATTTTTCAATTGTTTTTATTATTTACTCTTTACAAAGGCTTTTTAAAATATTCTTTAACGAGAATTGTGTAATATCTTAAGGAAAAAATTTTAAAATTTAATGGTATATGTCATGCCCCGAAATGGGCCATGAGTGGCACCCGCACTAACCTTCTGATGGGAGAACCAATACTAATTCAATCTAACAAAACTAAGAATGAACAAGAAATTTAAGTACGAAAGCAGGTTTAAACACCAAAATAAATTGAATATCCATAAACTCAACCAGAAACATAATATAACACACTATACAAATCAAAAAGTCATTGTACCAAAACTCTAACTACAAGTCTAACATAAAGGGATGCAACCCCAACAAATATAAATAGTAATGAAGTGTTTGAGTCTGAACAAGTGGACAAAGAAATAAAAACAAATCCACAGTAGCCTGAACAAGTTAGCTCATCCTTGAATTTAGTATATCACTAGTCTCCTAGTTGACGTACTTCAGAAGCCGCATAAAGATGTCTTGTACTTAACAAGAAAAGAGCAAGTGCAGTATTAATACAAATAATAATGACGTACTGCTAGAATAACATGGTTTTTCCATTGAGCGAAATATATATCAAGAATTAATAACACAGTAAATCATACTTATATAGAAAAGAAGTAACAAATGCATAATTCATGCTCGATATGTCAATTCCATAATTATGAACCTTAATGCCAATTCTACAATATTCCTCTAAATGTACTCAGACTAAATCAAGTTGTGCACCAGAATGTGACACCCGATCTAATGATATGTGAGAGGGTCACGCCCAGGGAGGGTACCCTAGACGTAACTGACAATCAGACATAATTGCTAGCCCCCAAGTGAACCACTTAGTCCCATCACACCTGTTCAATCAGTAAATCAGTGGAAGATATTCAAGAATAATTTAGCTATCTGTGGGCTATAAGACTCATCATCTACGTTTATCACACGAAGCAAGATTAAGAAAACAAACTCAGTATAAAGAAGGAAAAAAGGGGGAAAAGAACCTCAACATCAACCATCATATGTCTATGTCTATGGAGCTTCTATAACTACTGTTCAAGAAGGTACCATGACAGGCCATGGCTACCACAATTCAAAGAAATAACTTAAGCAACAGAAAAGGGAAAACATAGACATCCTCCAAATGTAGGGGAGGACTCACCAAGTATCGGTCTAAAAGTTTGGGAACCTTAATGATTCCGTGGTTGAAGTCCTCTGTCTAATGAATCTACATCATAAAATGATGCAACGTCAAAAGGGCGTTAGTACGTGGAATTGACCGTATGTAAAATGGGCTAATGTAAATAGTATAGGCAAGATAATATAATATGACGTCAGCTCCTCAGTCACTCAATGTCAACTCGGAGTAAGGAATAAGACTCTACACGTTAATCAAGACTCATACTATCATATCAAACTCAGAGTACTATTAACATAGGACCTATCTAGGAGGTTTTCTAACCAACAACCATCACCTATGAGCCGTTAATGATATAACAAAGAGATGTCGTTGCCACATTCATCAAGTACCTTTCCAGGATAAAGGACGAGTTTGTTAGTGGATCTAAAAGTCTATCAAGTCCTCTACAGGATAAAGGAAACATCCGCTTTCACAGTCCAATTCTCTCCTACACATGCCACGTAGTTAATGGATGTGAGTAGGACTCACTCTTACCCATTTCAATGCTCAATACTCCTTCCATGACTTGACTTGCTCATAAATCTATTAATCAATAAAGAATTTCCATCACCTAGCCTCTACGGGAAAGAAACCTCAACTCATTCTATCGTCTATTAACTCAAGGAGTAGGATCATTCTTTCAAGGTTAATTTCACTCTCATTTAGACTCTAAGGACTCTATCCTCACCAATTTTAGTTAGCTAAACATTCATCTCAGGACCCGAACCACAACAATCAAGCACACTTGCACACTCAAGGCTCTAGACATCAACCCCTAGGTTTATTCAAGCAATCTTTGGCAATTAGACAAGTATAGTTTGTATGATAGCTCAATTAATCAATTAAACAAATATTAAAGTTATGATGATCATCAATTTTACGGAAATACATATAAAATAATAGTAGGTTTCAAGATATCATTCAAGAAATCCTATAACAAGACCCACCACCTATCAACTATCAAACTTAATTCAGTCGTGGGGTACATGGGAGAACAATTTCATGTTCTAGGTAACCTTTACATACCTGGGATAAAGGTTGTACTAATCTTCAACAAGAATTTGACCCGAATTTTGGAAATCCTCAATCCCTTTCTTGTTATCTCTCTCAAAACTACGCTTAGAACTTAAGAGAATAAGGGTTTTGAAACCCTTCATATGAACTTTAAGGGAAACACATTTTGGGGTATTAAAATAGGTTAGGAATACCCAAAATACCTTTTCCAAATTTAAAAGAAAAAATGTCAGAAAATTTGTACTGGTTCGCGACGCGCTAGGGGCACGGACCAGTGCATTTTCACTCAAAATTCCTCCAAATGAATTTTAAACTTCCAGTTGAAACCTTTTTTTTAAAAAACAAAAAGTGTAACTCCATGCCCCGTCCGCATCGCGCCAGGGGTGCAGATCAACACAGTTTTTAGATTAATTAGCAAAAATCAATTTTCGACTCGGTTGCTCTAAAATTGGGTCGAGACCATTTTTCCACTTGATTTTTTGTGCTAATCGCAAATCCAGTCTTGGATTTCCCCTCAGAGCTTTGGAAGATGTGTTACATGCACGATTATGTTCTAGAGGCATTTCGATAATTTTACAGGGTGTTATAGTCATGGCCCAGGAGGGTACTCTTGGCTTGGACGGCACTTAGAAACCATTCTTGGTCCTCAAGCGAACCACTTGGCTTGATCACTCATTCAATCAACTGTTAAAAAATTCAGGTTATGTACAAAGGAACATTCTAGTGGGCTAATAAATTAAAGATTCAGTAAAATAATAGTTTAAAACTGGCAATCCAAATCAATTCAATATTGTGAAAATAGTTTAAAAGTACAAGTCTTAAGAATGAAAACATCAACTCTAATCCATCATTTTCTATGACGCCTCTATCTCTAAGCATCTAGATGATGTAAATAACAGGTTCTTGGCTACCTTAAGTTATAATAAAAATTCTAAACTCAAAGCACGAGAGACATAAGTGGTATCCTCTGGTAGAGATAAGATCCTCAAGAAGTTGTCACACCTAGTAAATTACAAAAATACCCCTTGATGAGAGATTACCTGTGTAACGAATTTTCCAAAACTTTTTTGATAAATCTAAGGCTGGAATCGCGATCAACATGAAAAATTTAGTGGAGAAATTATCTTGATATAATATTACGCCAACCAGAGCAAAAAGTGATTTTTTGGGGGCAAAGATGCAATTTCCAGCTAGATGTACGACACCTCCGCATCACAGTCTCAAGTAACTCCTGGAAAGTCACCAAAAACTCGTGTTGCATGCTCTATCTTGCCACCCTGGAGCTGAGGTGGATCCATCTTCCTAAACCTCTCATATCTGCAATGCTCCTCATCAGTGAAGGCAGCTACTGGTGGATCTCAATAATTAATGTTGCTAGTGCCTGCTCCATCTGAACCTGGGTCTCAGGGCTTATTGCTGATCATGGGGTTGAACCCTAATTCGCGTATGTGAAGTACCAGTGTATTAGTGGGGCTTCCTACCTTCCCCAAAGTCTCAAGTATACCCAAAACTCTCAACAGTGTGTCCTGGAGTAGGGGTGTTACAGCAAACTCATGAGGAACCTTCTCCTTCCTAGGCTCCACAGTTGGCTCGGGGCAGATACCCTATTCATTATCCCTTTCCGATGTAGCCCCTTGGCCCCGATCTCTATCTCATCTTCTAGCATGACCCCTACCCCCAACTAGGGTCTCAATAGCAACTCTAGGGGCTGCCTCTCCTCGTCCTATAGCAGCAATAGATCTAGCCCTCGCTATCTATCAAAAGGACACATGACCACTCAAAACTTAAACAAAACTCACACACGAATTGATTAGAATGAAGAAAAAGGGAATTTTCTAACAGTCTCTATAGCCTCATAAGAATAAGTAACGAATGTCTCTGTGCTGATCCTTAAGTTTCTACTCGACTAGACTTATACATATGTGAGACCTATGAACTAGGGGCTCTAATACTAAATTGGCATGACCCAAAATCTGGGTGTGATGGCTCTCATTAACCCACAAAGATGAGTAAGCCCAAAGCCAAAACAACTCAACATAATAATAAAATCGGAAGATAAATAGTCTAATAAGATATATAGGCATAGGGGATCAAAACTACAACCTTCCCAGAATGGGTGTCACATGTAAGAACTTATAAATATAGAATACTTAAATGAAATACATGTTTCAAATGTCTAGTTCTCAATCAGAACAAAATATAAAATAAAAATCCTCGAATTCCTACTGAAGGAACAAACAACTGCCTCACGAGTAATATTGAATAAAGGAAGCTAACAAGGGAGACCAGACTCACAACTTACAAAAATTTAGTAAGAGGTGAGCACCAAACAACAAGGTACTTAGCAAATGAAAACTAACATAAAGTAAATCAAAGAAGAACTTACTGCAGACATGCTTACTCCGTGATCAGAGTTTAGATTTGCTACATTTACTGCAGTTCTCTATATGTGAGTCATATATTTACAGCACTTCACTGGGTCGGCCGATGATGCCTACTGGGTGCTTGTTATCGATACTCAACCCTATGTTTTTGTATCTTTCTATGGTGCAGGTCTAGGTACTAGCCATAATCCCTGAGTTAGGGTGTGCAGGTGATTTAGGAGACATTGGTGAGCATCAGTAGCTCTGGATATTCTACAGTCTCGTTTTGTTTTGACAACCGTCTTTTATATTCAGACATTGCCTTGTATATATAGAGGCATAGATATTTTTCATGAATTCAATACATGCTTGAAATCCCTTAATCAACATGAAATCACTTGACTTGTAAATCATGTAATAGTTAATCAACAACTTGAGAATTCTTGTCATGTAATTTTATCAAACACATAGTGGGTTCACGATACTTGTTTGAAATCATGCAACTCAAGAGTAAAACAAGAAGAGTAAACTCAATTCAAATCAACCCACCAATATTTTAGTAAAACTCTCATTTAGGGTATGTTGAAATCCATCACAAAGCTCATAATAGTTCATAGTTTCATAGCTCAAATCATGTGTAGTCTCAATAGAAAAAAATCAATTTAGAGAATAAGCTTGAAATAGATATTCATGCATAATCAATTAATACTTAATAAAAACCCAACATTATTTATGTTCATATTTCATAATAGAAGATACTCATAAGTAATACCACTTGAAATCATGTTATTTTTATAAAATAGAGAAGGTTGGACTCCATGGGTGAAAGGACCCATGGATGAATACCCACACACCTTAAACCCTGAATTTCTTGAAATGAACTTGAAGGAGACTTGAAGCTTGAGATGGTTTCTTGAGTTCCAAAATTGAACTTGAAATCGTTGAATTTGAATGAGAGATATGATAAAGTCTTGGAGAGCTTTTAGAGAGGGTCCTGTGAGTTACAAAGTTGAAAAATGGCTAA
The DNA here is from genome assembly GCA_011800125.2 of Solanum clarkiae. NCBI lineage: Eukaryota > Viridiplantae > Streptophyta > Magnoliopsida > Solanales > Solanaceae > Solanum > Solanum clarkiae. The sequence continues at coordinate 8,062 of JAABOM020081932.1, read as the reverse complement.
GTATGGAAGAATTCACATTTAAATGGGCATGGGGCTATTACCCTAATGCCCTTGAATGAAATGAGAAAACTGGGAAAAATTTTACACTGGCCCGCGCCCCAGGCGCGATGTGGACTAAACGTGCAGGCACACTTACACTAGTGTGTGGCCCAGGCGCATTGTGGCCTGGGCACCGATAGACACTAGAATTCAAAAATTAGTGAAAATTATTTTTCGCTACGGGTCTTCTAAAATCTGGGTTGTACCCATTTTCCACTCAATTTTTTCCCCTGATCAAGAATATGAATTCAAATTTCCGAAATCACGTACAGATTTTGAGATATATAGAAATTATGATTATAGGGCATTTTGAAGCATATAAGGGGTGTTTCAAAAGTTTTAAAGGAACATGATTAATTGAGTAATATATATATATATATATATATATATATATATATATATATGAATAGTCTTGCATGTGATTAAGCCAAGTGGCAAGCTATAGAAAAGCCACTTGGTAATTTTAAGACAACAAAATGAATAAATATGGTGATAAAATCTTTAACTTAATTAAATTTTTTTTGGTGCAGTGCACCATTTTATTTATTTAAAAAAGTCAGTGACCAACATTATACACATTTTGGGCCTCTCAATAAAATGAAAATAGTAAAAAGCAAGTAGGCTATAAGTCTTGTCCGTATCATTTCCACTCTCCAACATTCAAACTCTTAGAATCAGCTACCGTTATCTTCCCAAAAATGGCTCTTCAGTTGCTAGTCCCTGTGCACCGCCATGGTCAATCTTGTTGTGTGTGATATTTCTCCTTTATCTTCATTTAACTCAAGTACCAGTTCTGTCTCTCCTTCCTTCTTTGTTTTGGCCTGTCTCTCCTCCCTTAGCTGATTTCCCATCTGTATCCCCTTCTCTGATAGGTGATTGAGCTTGTTACTTGGTTTGATGGTGGCCAGTTCCTTCTGATTTTGGAAATGCACGGGATGGTTCAGGTTCTCTGACCGCCACTCTTTCCTGTTTAGTAATCTTTTTTGATGTAGCTTGTTGTAGCTATTTTTTTTGTGTATGTAATCTAGCTGTTTTATGTAAATATCTTTGGCATTATAATTGTCAATCTATCTACCTGGCTCAATCTATAAATACACTTGCAAGCTACCCAAATATGTGGAGCTTTTATCTTCTTTGTTTTGATTCTCAGTGTAGGAATTTGTTGTTTGTTTTGTGTTGACTATCTGTCGAGCCACTTTAGGTAGATCTTTAAAAGCCCCAAAACTTAGCTTTGTTTTTTTCTTTGTTGCATGATTAGCTTGATAATCCGCAAGTTGATTGCCTTCTCTAAATATATGTTGGATGATTACTTGTTGTGTTGCACCTGATGTTCAATCTCCTCCACAATCTCAACTAGCCTTTGATCACCTTAGCCAATACCAGAGAATCTATTTCTAGAATTTTAGCTGCTCCTTCTTCCTTTTTCCTATAATGTAGGGATTGTAAAATAGCATTGGCCTCAGCTTGCATGTTATTCATGTGGTACTCCTGCCTGAGCAAAGCACAAATCCCTATTATAGTCTCTAATACTGAAAGCATAGTAACTAGGTCCAGGATTTCCTTTACTAACCCCATCAGTATTACATTTCTGAGTCCCTCTAGGAGGCAGTTCCCAGTCGACAATGTGGTTATACAACTGAGGTTTATGATCCCTTAATACCAAATACAACTCCTCTTAGCTAAATCTCCTCATCTTTACTCTAGGATGTAGCAGTTCTAACATGTAGAAGATATTCTTCTGAATGTTATGAACCATAGTATTAAGAGTTGTGTCCCCTCCATGCCTTCTATTATTCCTCTTCTTCCACAACTCCCAGCAGACTAGAGGTAGAATAGCTTGTAACATATGCTGTAATTTGATAGTCTTGGCCTCTGTTCACCATTTTTTTACTACTAAGTGCAGTTGTCTATCATCCATTTGTATTCCTGCCCAGTTAGCAACAAAGGCCCACACTTCGTTTGCCATAGGTGCTGATAAGAATAGGTGGGTCATTGTTTCCTGTGCATGTCCCTCACAACACTAGCATCATGAGACTATGTTAATCCTCATCCTTTTTAAGTTATCATCTGTTGGTATACTAACTTTCCATGCCTTCCAGAAGAAAAAGTTAATTTTAAAAAGCAACCCTTTAACCCACAAGCATCTCTCAATTTCATTCTAGGTATTTTTGGCCCTTAGCATTTTCCGGGCAGACTTTACAGAAAAAGGTCCATTGGGGTTCCCCATACACCATGCTATATCATCTCCTTCATCTGTACAAGGGGGTTTAATGTCATCACAGAAATGATTGACAATATCCTCATTTGATAGAAGAGTGAGAAGTTTACGCCTATCCCATTAGCCATTACTCACAAACTCCTTTACTTCCACCTTCTCTTCTGATAGATTGTTCACCTCTATGTAGTATAGGACACCTAATTTGGTCCAATTATCAAACAAAAAGTTACAACTCCCTATCTTCACCTGCCACCAAATGTTGTAGTCCACATCTTCTATAATCTGCATCATCTTTCTCCATATGTGTGATGCCCCATTACCTGTAGCAATCAGTGGATACAGATTCTTGAAATATTTGTTCCACATGAAGGAACTCCACGAAGATTTTGTGGATGTCTTAAACTTCCACCATAATTTTGCAAAAAGCGCATCCACCATGTGATGTAAAGATCTGAGCCCAATTCGCCCTTCTATCTGAGGAAAGCATAATGTTTTCCATGCTACCCAATGTTTACCCTTTGTCTCTCCAAAGGCACCCCATAAGAACTTTGCTATGACTTTATGGATGTAATCTACTACTCCTTTAGAGGGATTCATAGCAGAGAGCTGATAAATGGGCATAGACTGCAAACATGCTTGATTAAAGTGTATATACCGCCTACCGTCAGTAGATTGCTCTTCCAAGAGAGAATCCTTCCTGTTATTTTCTTCATTAACTCCTCAAAATGCTCCTTTTTCTTTCTCCTATAAAAGATGGGGCACCTTAAATATGTGAAAGGAAACTAACCTTATCCTATTCCAATCCATTTCTCAATCTCCTCCCAACTGCCACAGATGTCTTCTCATGCAGTATATAAAACTCTTGGACAAATTAATCATTTGTCCAGAAGTTCTCTCATATTTCTTCAACACTTGCATCATCAAATGTGTTGACCTCTTATTAGTTGAACAAAACAGGATAGTGTTATCTGCGTATGAGAGATGGTTAATCCTCTCACTCCATCTAGGTAGACCATACCCAGTAAACTCAACATTTTTTTCATTCCATCTAGGTAGACCATACCCAATAAACTCTACATTTTCATTCAATTTGTTCAAAGTTCTAGACAGCAGCTCAGGAGAAATAATAAATAAGATAGGGGTAGGGGAAAGAGGATCCCCTTTTTTAACCCTCCTTGAAGAGGGGAAAACCCATAAGTCTGACCATTGACTAATATGGAGTACTAATTATTGGATATCAATCTCCATACCATATCAATCATTCTTTCCCCAAACCCAAATCTTCTCAAAACTTTGGTGAGGAATATCCAAGACACTCTATCATATGTCTTTGCCATATCAAGCTTCACCATAACATTGTGATATTTAACCCTCTTATTAATGTCTCTGATTATTTCCTGGGCTAACAATACATTTTATGCTTCTACCCTTCATAAAGCCTGTTAGATTGGGTGAAATGACCTTGTGAAGAATTTTATCAATTCTACCCTGAATGACCTTAGAAATGATTTTATTCACGAAAGAACTGAGGCTAATGGGCCTTACATCATTAAAATTCCTTCTTACCTCCTTCTTAGGGATCAATACCAAAGTAGTGTGAGTGATATATCTAGGTATTCTAGCCCCACAGAAGAAACTGCTAACCACCTTAACTACATCTTCCTTGATGACCTCCCAGCAGGTTTGATAGAGATCCCCAGAAAATCCATCCGTCCCACTAGCACTATCCTTTTTAAGCTAGAAAAAAACCCCCTGTAACTTCCTCATCATCTGGTCATCTCTACATTTTTGTTCTGTCCTCCTCAATCAATTTCATTGGGATGATATCCAAGATTTCAAAATCATAGATCTGGTTATCCTTTGTAAATTGATTCTGAAAAATCTTCACAACTTCCTCCCCAATATCAACCTCTATTTAAAGCAATCTACCCTGACTGTCTTCAATATTTTAGATATATAGTCTTTTCCTCCTCCTCTTCACGTATGAGTGAAAGAATTTTGTATTTTTATCCCCCTCTATAAACCAACTTATTCCTGCCTTTTGTTTCTAGTACTCTTCTTCAATTCTTAAAAATCTTTTCAAATCAGCTTCCACCCTTTTAAGCTCTTCCCTGTTCCTTCAGAGGGATTAATCTCCAATTGCACTTCCTTAATTTGGACTATATCTTCTAGGATGGAAATGTTTTTAAAAAGATCTCCATAAGAATATTTTCCCCAATTAGTCAGCACAGGTTTCAGCCTCTTTATCTTATTATTAAGCACCACCTTGACGTGTGTCCCCTCCACAGGAATGTCCCAGGACCTTCTCACTACTTCCATGAATGAATGATGATTGGACCAAAAATTAAGGCACCTGAATGGTTTCCTTATAATATTCTGCACTGCCCTGCATACTACATGAAGAACTACATGATCAGACCCATAACTCGCCATGTGTTTAACCTCACTCTGATTAAGTTCATGCCAAAAAAGATCATTAACAAGTAATCTGTCTAGTCTTTTGCAGATGTTGTCCTCTGTTGTCCTCCTATTCCACCAAGTGTAAATGTTGCCAGTGTAAGAGAATTCAGTTAATGCACAAGTATTTATACATTGTGCAAAGTCTGTGGTTTCCACTTGTGTCACAGGCAGTCCCCCTAGCTTATCAAATTCATCTAAAATGACATTAAAATCACCTCCTACCAGCCAAGGTATATGAAAGACCTCAAACAAACATTCTAGTTCCTCCCACAATTTCAGCCTTCCAATAGCACTACCTCTAGCGTAGACTACTGTGATTGTGACTTCTTTGTGAGAAGTATGATGTTTGAACTTGACTGCCAGCTGTTGTATACTGTCAGAAACTATCTTCCCTTCCCAATCTTTCTCCCAAAACACCCAAATTTTTCCAGAGCAATTAACAACTGCATATTCCATTATGATCCTCCTCCTACACTCTTCTATACTTTGTGGCCCTATAAAAGGTTCAAATAGGGCAATATATGAATAGTGATGTATTCTCTTTAGATCTAGTATTCTCCCAAAAGCATTCTGAGTTTGCACAAATCTAATATTCCAGAATAATAGGTTGTAAATCATAATTTACTTCTTGCAGACTTACTCTTTTTTTGAATTTGACTACTTTTAACTCCAGTAGGCTTTCCCCTCTTCTTGTTCTTCTTCAGTTCCATGGCTTTCCTGGGTGATAAATTAGCACTTTTTGAAATGGCATTGACATTGGACTGAATGTCTTCATCAGAGCCATCCAAGTCACCAACACACACTCTCTCCTTTGCATGCACTAGCTTGTTGTTACTAGATTGGTCCCCTGAATTTTGTAGGTCAACTTATTGTGGTTCTGTTAGGTTGATGATTCAGTTCACTTTCTCTTCTCCTCCTTCTGCATTGTATGTTCTATTTTGATCCCCTCCCCCTATTTATCTTCCTTGATGTGGATATGTTTTCCTCCTCCGTTTGCCTCCCCTTGATCCCACTATCTCCTTTCCCTAACTGTAGTGCACATCTTCCCCTTTATGTTGTACTTCTGCACTCCCCACACAATGAACATTGAGTTGTTGTGAGTGGGTGTCTTTGTTGTTTGTCGATTCTTCTCCTTTTTTTCATAACCTCTATCTCATGTGTTGCCTTACTACCCTCACTGTCCTTCCCAAAATTGTCCACCACCTATTGCTTGGTGGTTAGGTTCTGCTTATTCCCTTGTGACTCCTCTAGCTTTTTGTCACCCTCCTCTTTTACCTTCTCTCCTTCTACCATCTTAAATTTATTCTCAGTGGCCATCATCTCCTTCTTTTGTCGAGGGTCCCATATTTGGATGAAGCCCCTTCTATTAAATCCCCTGCCTCTTGTGCCATTATTTCTTTGTCTAGTTCCAGGAAATTCATCCCCCTTCTTACCATTGTTATCACCTTCAATTTTATATACTTTTTCCCCAACTCCCTCTTATTATTGTCCACTTTATCATCCTCCTTCTTGTTGTCATCAAATAGTTTCGAATGAAGTATAAAGTATTCATACTCATTGTGCCCTTACAACTTGCAAGTTTTATAATATTTAGGGAGGTAATCGTATCTAATTTGTATCTATTTAGAAACAATCTTGCCTGACTTCTTCTTGATGCCAACGTTAACCCTTTTGGATGTTCACTAATCAAGTCCATCTCAACTTTGACTCTGGCGCAACTGGGCCTTGTTTTATTAGTCATGGTTGTATCAAGTTGAAGTGGCTTGCCCACTGCTGCTGCAATTGAAAAAATAGACTATTTGCCAAAAACATTTGGCGGCAGTGATGACAAGGAAATCCATACCACCGCAAATGTTGTCTCCGCTTACGGGTTAAACAGAGGATCCCACTTTACAATGCACATAAGATAGTTCTAGTTTTATATGAGTGATGTAAAAAATAGATTTTGATAATAGGTAAACATAATCTTCCATTCATGAAGCCCTTATCAAAATATATCTATTGCTTACTAAACCTATATTGACTTCCCCCTTCAATTCACATTGTAGAGGTATTAATCTCTGCAGCACCTTAATCTTTGACAACCACCGCAAATTCCAATTGGTCATTCGAGATCATCTGAGACACCTCCGCCTCTTCCCATAGTACTCTAGGTTCCCTATATAGGTAGGTGATCTGTTTCAAAGGTACTAGTACCTTAGTAAACGATACTTGGGGCTATAGTACATCTGCAAAGCTTCTTCTCCCCTCTAATCCTTCTTGTGCTATTTTTCGGTGGTCGAACAGCCTCCGTTGGAGGCTTCCCACAGGCCAACAAGACCATGATGGTGACAAAAACCTAGTTTCAAAATATTCGGACTATCGTATTCTAGAGAGCGTTTTCCCTTCGGATTTGATAAAATCTTTTAATTAAAAGATCAAATATAATTGAATTAGCAAATAGATTAGACTTTTAAAAAATAAAAGAAGAAAAAAAAAGAAACAAAAGATAAATACTAGAAAATTATTTAAACAACTGTGTATCTAAATGGTAAAAATATAATATAATTTCAAATTAAATATTACCATGTATATACATTAAAAAAATCATAATATAAATTTAAATTAAATATTATCATTTATATACATGTAACCATATATATTAAATATAAAAACATGGCAACTATATATATTAAACTACATGCATAAGATGTTTTATTCTTCATAATTACAATGTTTTATATAATTAAAAAAAAATCTATACATGGTAACTATATATATTATAACTATGTATACAAGGACAATTTTTTTGGAAGAGTAATTTTATTATTGAGCATTTATTTTTAATAAAAGTTTTAAGAAATGTTTTAGATATTGAGAAAAATATATAAATATCAATATTGGACTAAAAAGAATGTCACATCACATTTTTCTATTTTATCTACATTATATTTATAGTATAGGAAATGATCTAAAACTTAAAAAAAATTACAAATCAAATTCTGTAAATATATATATGCAATTCTTACGTTATAATAACATTTCCTGAAATAAATAAATGTAAAATATTGATTTAAAAAAATTATATAAATAACATTAATAAGGTAAAAAAAAATAATAGCATTGATGATAAAAGAAATTAAATATGATCATTTTTTTTCTTCAAATAAGATAATGGACTCTAATTAAGAGATTAAATATAATTAAATTAGCAAAAAGCTTAGACTTTTAAAAATAAAAGAAGAAAAAAAGAAATAAAAGATAAATAATGGAAAATTATTTAAACTACTGCGTACCTAAATGGTAAAAGTCATAATACAATTTCAAACTAAATATTATCATGTATATACATAGTAAAATTATATA